>JAIPMN010008827.1:0-15517 GCA_020650975.1 Apostichopus californicus | reverse complement strand
AGCTGTACGTAGGGATAGAGGTGTACACACCAGCTGTACGTAGGGGTAGAGATGTACACTCCAGCTGTACGTAGGGGTAGAGGTGTACACACCAGCTGTACGTAGGGGTAGAGGTGTACACACCAGCTGTACGTAGGGGCGGAGGTGTACACACCAGCTCTACATAGAGGCGGAGGTGTACACACCAGCTCTACATAGGGGTAGAGGTGTACACACCAGCTGTACGTAGGGGTAGAGGTGTACACACCAGCTGTACGTAGGGGTAGAGATGTACACTCCAGCTCTACATAGGGGTAGAGATGTACACTCCAGCTGTACGTAGGGGTAGAGGTGTACACACCAGCTGTACGTAGGGGTAGAGGTGTACACACCAGCTGTACGTAGGGGTAGAGGTGTACACACTAGCTCTACATAGAGGCGGAAGTGTACACACCAGCTCTACATAGGGGTAGAGGTGTACACACCAGCTCTACATAGGTGTAGAGGTGTACACACCAGCTGTACGTAGGGGTAGAGGTGTACACACCAGCTGTACGTAGGGGTAGAGATGTACACTCCAGCTGTACGTAGGGGTAGAGGTGTACACACCAGCTGTATGTAGGGGTAGAGGTGTACAGTACACTCTAGCTGTAAGTAGAGGTAGAGGTGTACACACCAGCTGTGCCTAGGCGTTGAGGTGTACACACCAGCTGTACATAGGGGTAGAGGTGTACACACCAGCTGTACGTAGGGATAGAGGTGTACACAACAGCTGTACGTAGGGGTAGAGGTGTACACACCAGCTGTATGTAGGGGTAGAGGTGTACACACCAGCTGTACGTAGGGATAGAGGTGTACACTCCAGCTGTACGTAGGGATAGAGGTGTACACAACAGCTGTACGTAGGGGTAGAGGTGTACACACCAGCTGTATGTAGGGGTAGAGGTGTACACACCAGCTGTACGTAGGGATAGAGGTGTACACTCCAGCTGTACGTAGGGGTAGAGGTGTACACTCTAGGTGTACGTAAGGGTAGAGGTGAATATACCAGCTCTATATAGGGGTAGAGGTGTACACACTAGCTGCACGTAGGGGTAGAGGCTGGCTTGACTTATGAATCTGAGTTGGTCCATGTGTATGCATGTCTGCTGTCTTTAAAGTGAGGGGGGCGGGTGGGGTGAGCAGAAACAATGAAAGGTGCAGACATGGTGGTTCCAAAGTTTGTTATTCTTCAGAAGATTTCTGTTTTTATAAAATTGAGGATAGGGAAATGGGTAACAGAGACGAAGAGCATGTATTTGGGTTATAACATTCTCATGATGCTACCTTTTCCAATGAATTAATTAATTTAATTCAATATATCCATATCTACATATATATATAGATATATATATATATATATATTTATTTCAACAATTCTCATTCAGTTTTGAAGCAAATTGAAACCTTATTTCGCAAGGCATTATTTTGATCTTCTTTCTACAGACGTACCATGGAGTAATGCATTGAGTCTACATTTAGAGGCAGGGGCATTCCAAGAAATGGAATTGGACGTGGTCTATAACTTCACATTCCACGTCTTGGTCAAACAGGACTCTCCACCGAGCTTTTGTAAGAATACACCCTCTAGTCCTGTCTCTTGTCTTTGTTAAATGTCAGATAAGATGATGTGTTATGTGAATTGTCCTAGAGTCTGTTGTTGTAAACAGGGAAGGTATTTAACAAGAGCGTTCTTCAATCTTGTCTAACTTCAAGACAATGAGTACATTTGGTTGCTAGTTATGTAAAATGATCAAAGATGAACGTTTATCTTTAGGTTCTCCCTTCCCTCATCCCCTCCCCCATCCTTCTGTAACCATAGTAACGTTCTCCTCATGTGACCATAGTATTTATGATCACATTTATGTTTTACTGGTAATTTATTATTTATTGATTTATTGATGTATGTTTATCTTTACGTTCTCCCTTCCCTCATCCCCTCCCACATCCTTCTGTAACCATAGTAACGTTTTCCTCATGTGGGCATAGTATTTATGATCACGTTTATGCTTTATAGGTAATTTATTATTTATTGATGTATGTTTATCTTTACGTTTTCCCTTCCCCCATCCCCTCCCCCCATCCTTCTGTAACCATAGCAAGGTTCTCCTCATGTGGCAATAGTACTTATGATCACGTTTATGCTTTGCAGGTAATTTATTGTTTATTGATTGATTGATTGATTGATTGATTGATTGATTTTTGTTGTTGCGTAGTTGACTATGATTTGGAGTGTGATCTAGTGCAGCAGCTCTGGCTGGCCGAGGAGCCTCCAAAGAATCGAAAGAGAACCGATCGGTTCAAGGTGTCTATGAGCGGCGAGACCGAATGCTTCTTTGACAACGATCAGCTTGATTTGTGAGTTTCTTATAACTAACGTTATGATCTGTCTTCGAAATGATTGAAGCAACGAAGCCAAAATGCAAATTATTTGCTCTGCTGTCATTCAAATATGAAATATGAATTTCTTGCAGTCATTGTAACAGTTGTTTACGAGTTTTAATTTAATGTCAGTTTGCAAACAGATTGTTATAGAAATAGGTTCAATATGTGTTATTATTGGATGTTGAACATTTTGCTATAAAGTTGTTAATATTGTTTTGCTAATATATTGTTATTTATTTAGATTTGTACAATGGTACATAAGTAGTGAAAATAAACTAAGTTTGTCATAAAATCCTCTCCCTAGTTTGGGTGTTCCTGTTTGATTCACCTCAGAGTTCATACATAAACCTAACTGTTATTCCAGTAGAATTTTCAGTTACATTTTTTTTTCAGTTTGTACACAAAGCCTGATAATTAACGGTTATTGATATCGCATGAGCATGTTTAAGTCTGTTGTTTAGGCTCAGAGAGAATTAAAACTTTTGTAAATTTTTCTCAACTGTTGCCATTTTTACTGACTTTTGTCCCTTTTTTCTTGCCGCTACAGACTTAGAACCAACAGAAGTTCCGTGAACTTTAGAGTCGGAGTATCTCATACGTTTATCGGAAGCGAACCAGCACGAGAGAGCGAAGATGCAGCGGGTAGTCTCTCAATGACTTCCATCCTCTACAAACTTCATCCTCAGCTCAGTAAATGTTTCTTTTCATCAGAGACAGGAAAGAGATGGAAGTCTGTCGGCTGCAAGGTTAGACTCATGTTTGTTTTATTTAGTCTCCTGTTTCAGTATTCTACATTAAATAGGTAATTAATTAAGATGAAAAACACTGGTATGTTTTCTTCAATTAGTTATTATACAGACTTGAAGAAGCACTTCCTGTTATTGGCAGTCTTTATTTTGATGTTTATATTTTGATGTTATTGGCAGTGATGTTTGATTTATAGGCAGTGATGTCTATATTTTGATGTTTGTATTTTGATGTTATTTGGCAGTTATGTTTGTATTTTCATGTTATAGGCAGTGATGTCTATATTTTGATGTTTGTATTTTGATGTTATTGTCAGTGATGTTTGTATTTCAAGTTATAGGCAGTGATGTCTATATTTTGTTGTTAGTATTTTGATGTTATTGTCAGTGATGTTTGTATTTTCAAGTTATAGGCAGTGATGTCTATATTTTGATGTTTGTATTTTGATGTTATTGTCAGTGGTGTTTGTATTTTGATGTTCTAGGGAGTTATGTCTATATTTTGATGTTATTGGCAGTGATGTCTCTATTTTGATGTTATTGGCAGTGATGTCTCTATTTTGATGTTATTGGCAGTGATGTCTCTATTTTGATGTTATTGGCAGTGATATCTCTATTTTAATGTTATTTTCAGTTTTGTCTCTATTTTTATGTTCTAGGTTTTACCGACCAGTAGCATGCTAAAGACGGACTGTGCTTGCAACCATCTGACTTTGTTCGGGGGAGGTTTCTCAATTCCGATTAACAGCATCGACCTCTCGGACTCTGCATTCACTAAACTAGACGAGAACCCGGTGGTGTTTGCGTTCTTGCTCGCCTGTCTCTGTGTCTATGCCGTCATCGTCGTCTGGGCTCGAAAGAAGGACAAACGAGACCTGGAAAAGGTGACCTTCACTTACAACAATTGTGTTAACTTTGCTCGTTGTCTCGCCTTACCATATGCCAGATTCACTTATGTTTTACTTAAGACTGTGCGAAATGTGTGAAGTTGATCCCAACTGTCTCATTTAGTAGGATGATATCCTCAGCAGTCAGGGAAACTAACATCTTCAGCTGCAACTCCTGTATGCAAAGTATTAAGCTAGGATAGGTACGCCTACCTTGAAAGTACGGTGGGTCTAGGCTTGATGTTTCTATTAAAGGCATTGAAGACTTGTTCCAAACCGCGCTCTGAAAAAGTTAACTTTCCGTTGCTTGCAAGTGAAGTTTTCTTCTTGTCGCTACAAAATGCAGACAGTATTAAATGAAACGTGATACCTTGTTATCTTTTATCTAGACCTGAGATGTCCATCGCTGCTATGTACACTGTGTTGTGGGTATTGACCGTAGCTGTATGTGTTTACTGTACACTAGTGTCTAATTACCGACGGTAGCAAGCTGTGTGTGTATTTTCTGGGATCGATGGTGGTGTCTAACACTTCTGTTACACCTCATTCAAAACTAGGTCAGATTACCGGCATGAGACGTTTCTTTGTGCGCGAGTCTTCACACCCTTTAAACGTGATGTAATTTTCCAACATTTCAAACGTTTGTTAAAACAACATTAATGCAAGAATTGTGATAGATAACAAATCAAATCAATAATAAAATAAGAAGTAGTTTTTGTTTCAATAGTATTTGATAAAGAGAGAAATATTATGCTGCAACTTTTACCGACTGCATTAATAGCAGTTTTGCAACTTAGGACTTATCAAGATATATGTAGAATTTTCTTGGAATTACTCTGTTTGTAATCACTCTCTGCCTGCAGAATTTATGGAATTTTTACTCATTTCTATTTTTTTTTTCAGAACAGTATAATAATTTTCACTATAATATGTCTACCTCACAGATTGATATCATGATAAATTACTGTTTTCTTTGTTTCTCTCAGAATGTAATCATAACTTTTTCATAAATTTCTGTTTTTACCTCTTCACCTGTCTACCGTATAGACTCAGTGTTAAATAGTTTTTGTGGTTGATTTTCTTATCATTCAGATATGAAGATATCTTTTCTTTCTTTCTTTGTACATAGTACTCATAAAACAGTTCCTTCCTCTTTGTTTTGTTTCACAGACTGGTGTCACTCCCTTACCCGATAATGACCCTCGGGACAAGTTCATGTTTGAAGTAACAGTCTTTACTGGATTCAAAGGGAAAGCTGGTTAGTTTTGTCGGGTTATTTCACTCAAAATATTGTTTCTATTTCGAAGAACGGTGTAGCAACACACCAGGCCTTTACAGATTCAGATGTCATTTTAATGCATCATATCAATTCTTTGTAGTAGTTTACAAAAACTTCACAGTTTGGTGGAGAGGATTAGGGTGGGTGGGGTGTCAAGAGGTGGTAGAATGGGTGCCGACAACTTCCCTGACCTTGGTTGTATTATTTTGTTGCTACATGAGTTATCAAAAAATACACAGAAGCCTTGATCAAGACTTTTGTACAGGTTTTTTTGTCACAGTTCATCAGGTTCAAGTTCCTAACACGTAATCATCATATTTCCCCCTCTCACAAAATTTTGGTATTTTCAAGTAAGAGAGGCAAAGGTTCTGTGTGACCACTTTGGAGTATTTCATTTTGCTTTAAGATATCCAAATTGGCTTATATAGTTACATTAGGATAGAAACAACTTCTGCATTGCCATTTGTCTTTGATAAATTCATTGCTTGCATTGTGATGTTAGATTCATACTGGTGAACAGACACGACTTCCTACAGCGATGTCTCTAACGATGACTAGGTGTTATCGTGTAGGCTAGTATGAAAGGTTTTGCTAATTTGAGGCCTAACCAATCTTTGTTTATATTTAGTATAGTGGATTTTTAGTTGAGCCAAACATTACTGGCCCGGTGATGAATTGGCTAAGGGTATATGTTGAGACCTGGTTACCAATGCAAACTTTTTTTTTTTATCCCAAACACTGCCCTCCCTTCCTCCTTTAAGGTACCACTGCCAAGGTCTCCATCAACATCACCGGAGATAGAAGAGAAACCGGACCACGTCCGTTCGTCGATAAGAAACGTAAAGTTTTTCAGCAAGGAGGTGTTGATTCCTTCCTCTTGAGTACCCCGGACTCCCTTGGTGAGCTGCAGTTCTTACACGTGTGGCACGATAACTCTGGCAGCGATGCATCCTGGTTGCTCAGCAGGGTTTCCGTCAAAGACCTGAGGACGGAGAAAGTCTATTACTTCATCGTAGATCAGTGGCTGGCAGTGGAAGAGGATGACGGCAAGGTATTATTTTAAATAATAATAATAAATGAGATTTATATAGCGCCAAATCAGTAGACAAAAGTCACTGCTCAAGGCCCTTTACAAAGAAAGCAGATTAATTAACAAAAGAACAAGTGAAAAGATGGGTCTTAAGTAGACTTTTGAAAGTAGAAAGTTTTAGAGCATATTCGAATGTGATCTGGTAACTTCTTCCATTGATAAGAGCCAGAATATTCAAAGCTTCTGTAACCATAGGTCTTCAAGCGTGGTTTAGGAACAGTAGATACAGTTTGTCGGAGGAACGAAGTGTGCGAGTTGGAATATACGGCAAGAGAAGTTGCGACAGGTACACGGGCTGTTCCAGATGATGAGCACAAAAGTTGAGAAGAAGTAGTTTATACTTAATTCTGTAGCTGATTTTTGACAGGATTCTTGGTTCCACTCCTTCAAGGATATCATGAGGTCCTGTTTAATCTCGTCTCATGAAAAAAGGGTGTCTTTCGTTTGACTTCCGAGACTGACTTGAAAGAAACAAATTTTGGGAAGTACAACCCACTTTTTCAAGTTTTGGTGTCTGAACATACATTAACTGAACAGTAATTCTCTGTAATATCACACACTGAGATTTTTTTATTGAAAATTTTAGAAAAGGGCAAAGAATTGTTTGTCTATAGAACAGGATTGGTAACAGCTACCTCATGGTTACAAGACATCCGCTCTACCTGTTGAGCCTTCGAGCCCATCTTTGGTGGCACATCCCTATACAGCCAGTTTTTTGCTGGGGGCACCAATCAGAAGCCACAGTATCTTGCATACCGTGTAACCAGAGATCATGTCTCAGTTTCATTCGATAAAACTCAGAAATTAGTGGCAGGGATGGGATTTTTGAGAGAAAGTTGGCTTTTTCTGTTCATATATATGTAAAAGAACAACAAAAATACTGATTAGGAAATATCAACAGGCTGGATATGAGCAAAGAAACTTTTGGCTAGAAGAGGATTCAATTCGG
This sequence comes from Apostichopus californicus, assembly GCA_020650975.1. Taxonomy (NCBI): domain Eukaryota; kingdom Metazoa; phylum Echinodermata; class Holothuroidea; order Aspidochirotida; family Stichopodidae; genus Apostichopus; species Apostichopus californicus. Next base: position 8,163 of record JAIPMN010008827.1, on the reverse strand, counting down.
TCACCTCATGATTAAAGGCCCATGCTTCACAAACTGAGCTATCCAACCCTAAGTCAGTGGTGATCCTATATATTGCCATTTCTCTGCTGGTGAGGGTCACTGGTTCAATTACTTTGCTAGCTGAAAGCGTCTTTACTTTTTCCAGGCTTTTTGAAAATGTTGATTTGAATTTAACAATCCTCAATGTAATTGTCAACAAGTATACTCATGTTACACTCAGGTTACTAAGTGGTTTCTCTTCTTGATCCCTCGTTATTCAAAATGGTGTGAAGCAACCTACTCACTTAGTGACACTCAGAAATTCTGCCTGTTATATCATAAGGATGACTTAACAGAGAATTGTAGCTTGATAAATTCATCATTGTCCTTCAAAATTCAGGATTTTTAGTGCAAGGTTCATCTCTTTGTCTGTTTTGGGTTGAATGATATTCACCTCTAAAATTTATTATGACATCAACTTATTAAAATCCATTGTTTATAACAATCAAAGATATTCTTTGACACTCATATAACCAACAGGACACCAAAGAATGTATTCCAACCTAAGAGAAGTTTGTAATTCATTTTCAACAAGTTATTTGAGACTCACTTGTGAGGAGATGCTTGCTACATAATTCATTCACAAAATATTTCATCAAATATGTAATATTGTCATCTGTTTTTTGTTTTCTATCTTTCGATAGATTGAGAGAGTCTGCCCCGTGGCTGGCAAGAGTGAACTCACGGCCTTTGGCTTCCTGTTCTACAGCAAGAGTAGAAAGAATCTCAGCGACGGCCACCTGTGGTTCTCCATCTTTGCCCGCCCCTACAAGAGTAGCTTCACCCGAGTCCAGAGAACCACCTGCTGCCTGTCTCTGCTCTTCACGACCATGATGGCGAACATCTTCTTCTACAACGTGGACATGGTCGATGGTCATCAGACGGAGCTCTTCAAATTGGGACCTCTGACCTTCACCATCGGTGAGATCATCATCGGCTGCATCAGCGGCCTGATGGTCTTCCCCATCAACCTGATTGTGGTCAATATATTCCGGTCGGTCAAACCGCCACCGAAGAGCACCGGTCTCCGTCGATGGATCAAGAGAAAGTTTAAGAGGAACGGCGTGTCCACCATGTACGCGAGAGGAGGTCGCCCTCTGAGTTCTATGACCCAGCATCGATCGGACTCCTCCATGTCCAACAGACCGCTGACGGCTTCCTCCATCAACGGATGGATGAATAACGGCGATGACGACGATTTCCTGGCGGAGAGCGAGTTGGAGAGAGAGAGGGATCTCCTGGAGGGAAAGGTCCACATGCCTGTCTACAGCATCAGTGGAAATAATGACGGCCTGAATCCTCTCAGAGACTCTAAGATGGACGAGGCTGCCGGCGGAGACCACCGGTTACATTACGAACCGGTAGCCGGTTTCAAGAGGACTGCAAAGAGGAAGAAGAAGAAGCGGTTCCTGTTGCCGTGGTACTTTGTCTATCTCGGTTGGGTCTTGGTGGTGTTATCCGTCGCTGTTTCCTTTTGGTTGACCATTGAGGTGGCCGGGCAATTTGGTCGTGAGAAATCTATGGAATGGCTGTTATCGATTGGTATCTCTCTGGCACAAGACATCTTTCTGGCTCAGCCCATCAAGGTTTGTTGATGATAAATATCCCTTGAGCTGAAATATTACAGTGTTGTGATTGGTTACTTTGTTTTACCCAACCATCTCACTTTTCATCTCTGTTAATATTCATCTATTACTGGCCTATTACCAGCTCATCTACTATGTAAGTATGTATCTTCTGACCAACTGCTCATTTCCATACTGTTGTTAGTAGGGAAATGAGCAATTGGTCAGAAGATACATATGAAAAATGAATTCATTTTTGACCTACTGCCCATTTCCCTCAATATCCTTTTGAGTTGTGTAGTTTGTATTCTCTCTATAACCATTCTCTGTTACATGTTTGGTCCCACTGTTAATACATAATGATTGCCCCTTGGTTCTGATATATCTTCATTACGAAGTATTATCAACTATTCCTCCTATCTCACACATGTATACCAATATTCATTGGTTAGGTTCTTCTCCTGGCGCTCTTCTTCTCGTTGATCATCAAGAAGCCGGAGGAAGAGGAGGAGAATGCCAATGATCTCGGGATGCCTCACCTGGGAGACGACGAGGAATTCCTACACGAGAGGATGACCTTGGAGGAGCTGAACGATCCGTCCAAGCTGGCCTTCCTCTCGGAGATGAAACAGATGAGGACGGAGTTGGCCGATCTGCCAAACGTGGACGACTTGGATCAGTCTAGAACACTCAGGTTTGTTTTAAGTTTCTTCTTTCTTTTTCTCTTTTTTCAGTTTCATTATTGAAATTCAGTTTTCTTTCCCGGGGTTGGAATGTCCCGGTCATTGCTACTCTGTCAAAGTGGCATTTTACCCAGGAATGTATTGTTTTGTAATCTTTAAAGGGTGTGAAGACTCGCGCAAAAAGAAATGTCTGATGCCGGTAATCTGACCTAGTTTCGTATGAGGTGTAACAGAAGTGTATAGACACCACCATCAATCCCAGAAAATACACACACACAGCTTGCTACCGTCAGTTATTAGACACTAGTGTACAGTCAGTACATACAGCTGCGGTCAATACCCACAGCACAGTGTACAAACAATACAGCGATGGACATCTCAGGTCCAGCTAAAGATAACAAGGTATCACGTTTCATTACTGTACTGTCTGCATTTTGTAGCGACACGAACAAAACGTCACTTGCAAGCAACCGAAAGTTAACTTTTTCAGATGGCCGCACGCGGTTTGGGGGCTAGTCTTCAAAGCCTTTAGGCTTCTTTTTTCTCTTTTTCAGTTTCATTATTGAAATTCAGTTTTCTTTCCCAGGGTTGGAATGTCCCCGGTCATTGCTACCCTGTCAAAGTGGCATTTTTTCCTGGAATGTCTTGTTTTGTAAATCTTTATTGGTAGTCACATTTAAATCTTTGTCTTTGATGTAAATTATAACATATTATATTTAAGTGAATTTCAGACATATTTCCCTGAAGTTCCTTCAGTGAGCAATAACTCACACTAAACTGCTCCATAAATGGTCAGTTATTCATGCTGTGTTAGCAGAAAGACTGACAGTGTGATGTTTAATGTTGCCCTCTATTAAAGATGGTTGCCTGTATTATGGAATCAGCCAATGGGAAATCTTCTAGGTTGTTTTACCGTTTACCTGTGATTGGTCCTTTTGCATCATATGATCAGTAGAAGTCCACCATACTTATCTTATACGATTGACAATCCATTGAGAAGATCATTGTCATGGAGTTTCATTTTAATGCTTGAATTGTGTATGCCAATATTTGAAATCATCATGAAATATCAACAATACTCAGGTTTTGTTTTAAATATCGCCATGCATTTGTAGCTAAGTGTACCAACTTGACCGATTTGAGTTGAATCTTGCTATGCAATACTTAATAAATTATCCCACGATTGTTTCGTCAACCGAAATTTCTCGAGAATCTAAGTTGTGAGATCTTATCTATCCTCTACCCAGCTCCACATTCTCTCCTTCGTGGCTATATCAAGTAACATTTCATAATCATAATCCAAGACTGCCACCATAGAAAAGGAAAAAAAACAAGCTAAGACTTATCTGGGAATCCATTTTACTTTTACTCAAGGTTGAAGGAAATCAAGATGAGGAAGATTCTAACAGAGATCATCTTCTACATCATCTTCCTCAACGTCATCATGATCATCTCGTTCGGAGACAGGGACTTCAACTCTTACTGGATAAACCACTCCATGTCAAACATGTTCGTCGACGCCCGTTACCACGGCAGGATGAAATTTAGCATGGTATGTTTGGGGAATGGGAGGAAACAGTTGGGAGGATGGAGTAAAGATGAAATAAAAAATGAGCGTTAAAGTAAATTGTGAATTGGATCTTTTGGCAAAAGTAGAATATCCTGTAGTCTGAGATTCTTAAAGTCAACTCTGAGGAATCCTTTTAATGAGAGATTTTAGTAAATACTAGCTGTTCTATAGCTACATACATCCATGTAGACCTATGCAAGGTATACCCCTACAGACTTTAATACTATCATATAATCTCAGAAAGGTAATCTTTGTTTGTCAAAACTGATCATTTTGAATTTACTGTAATAAGATGTGTGATGTTGCATACAGTATTTTTTTTTTTGGGGGGGGGGGGTTATTGTATATAGCCATATATAGCCACATATTGTATATAGCCACATTGTATGTAGCCATATATAGCCATATATTGTATAAAGCCACATTGTATATAGGGCTATTGTATATAGGGTTAGGGTTATTGTATATAGCCAAGAAATTATTAAGTATTTACCAATTGCATCACAGTTTTCGATATTTCTTAACGTATATATCAAATTTCCAGTTTTATGTTTAATTATATCCAAAATGTTTAGGATGAATAACAAGGAACAGAATTATGTCCCAAAAAAATGTTCTCTGAACAAAACACTGTTGTTACACATTGTTTCATTTTGCCAAGCAACCTGACCATCCTGCAGATCAGCAGACCAGACAACTTCTTCCTACATATATGTGATTCAATTAACTCGCATATATATATAAATATGAGCTAGAATCCTTGAAATTTTCTCTCGTTAGGTCAAGAACAGAACCGGCTTTTGGAACTGGACCGATCACACCCTGGTTCCGTCGCTTCATTCCCTGAGTTGGTATAACGGGGACCCGGATGTACCCGGTAGAGGGCAGCATCAGGTAGCTGACCAGACCATGAGCATGATTGGGACGCCCAGATTCCGACAGGTCAGAGTAAAGAAAGGTAAGATGAATCATTGTACCAGCTCCACAGGTTATAGCTGCTTTCTTAAAATCGATTTTGTCAAACTTGCGATACTCTCATCAAAACAATCTCCCTCTGATAGTTCAGTTTCATATAGATTAACTATCCAAGCTTTCCTTGATCTAATTAAGAATACAGTCAAATATTTTGAAAAGTTTTGTTGTGTCTTTTCTGTAATTAATTCATAATGATATCACAAAGTGTGTCTGAATGATAAAGTTGTTCAATTAGTTGGTTTCTAACCCTTTGCTAATAATCGTTGATATTGTAAAGATTTTGTTTTGAGAATCTTTAGCCGCATCGACTGTATCAGCAAATGAAGCCTCTGTTGCTCTCTAGGGTTGAAAGTATTGATGATTTGTGACCTAGATTTGACCTCAGTGACGGTTACTAAGCGACAGGTGTCTCTGTTGCCAGGCAACATGTGTCTCTGTTACTAGGCGACAGGCGTCTCACCATTGTTTTAGTATCTCACTGTATACTTCAGTGTGTGTTCTACCTTACTCGTTCTGAAGTAACTGTCACTTTGTGTTACTACTTGCAAGTTTAAAACTGCTCAGAGTTTGGTCTGAAATTATAGTCTTTTGAAACAATGTGAACAATGCAATGAACTTGAACCTGACACTAAGAACTTCTCGGAAACTTTCTCTCTTCTCACCGGTGCCTGGCTCATCTCACCCTGTCTATCGTCAACTCTGGAAATCGGTGACCATCATCCCTCAACTACCTGATCGATTAAACTGATACTGGTTCATGAATATTCTTGAAAAATTTATTAATATATTAACACCAGTCTTCTGACATTGTTTCATCCTCTTCAAGTTGTACTGATCTGCCTTTTCCCAGGTAATGCAGATCAGGCAAGGCAGGATTATACTACCTACTGCAGTGGTGTCAGATTTACAGGACAAATTTGCCTGTGATTTGAGTTTTTTAATAGATTTTCTTTTCTTAATTTTTTTTACTTCCCCACCCCCCCTCCCTTCCCACCCCCAGCAATAAATGATGACAGAAGTGAGCAGAACTTATTCTGCATGGTTATATTATATATGATATTATAATTTAAGGTTTGTTTGTTTGTTTGTTATCTAGGATACTGCTCGGTTCCAGGAGCGATGGGTAAGACGGTAGATGAGTGTAAAGATCAATACAGTATTGCAGGCAACGATGCTGGTTATTACAATGAATCATGGGAGCTACCTATCAAGGATCCAGGTATGTTACCTTTAAGCAACTCACGTTACCTTTAGTAATATCTGTTACCTAAGGTATGTTACCTATAAGCTGCTCATGTAACCTTTAGTAATATCTGTTACCTCAGGTAGGTTACCTCTCAGCAGCTCATGTTACCTTTAGTAATATCTGTTACCTCAGGTATGTTACCTTTAAGCAGCTCATGTTACCTTTAGTAATATCTGTTACCTCAGGTATGTTACCTTTAAGCAGCTCATGTTACCTTTAGTAATATCTGTTACCTAAGGTTGGTTACCTTTAGGCGGCCCATGTTACCTTTAATAATATATGTTACCTCAGGTTGGTTACCTCTAAGCAGCTCATATAACCTTTAGTAATAACTGTTACCTCAGGTAGGTTACCTCTAAGCAGCTTGTGTTACCTTTAATCATATCTGTTACCCCAGGTATATTACCATAAAGCAGCTTGTGTTACCTTTAATAATATCTGTTACCTCAGGTAGGATACTTATTACAAATACTATGTATAAATACTTATTATAAATACTTATTATATATATGCTTTAACTTAAAATATGTTGCACCTGGTAGGTTTCCTAAAAATACAAAATGTTTCACCGCAATATCTGTTTCTACCTCAGGTTCATTACCTAGAAATACCTCATATTACCTGATTATCTGTTACCTCTGGTAGGATACCTATAATTACCTCATGTTACCTCATGTAGCTGCAGGACTAATTTACCTACCCTGCCAGGGTTTACACTTAAAGCAAGATTCAGAGTTTGATTTAAATTCAAGAATCTGCTTCAAAAGCATACACAAGAATCTCAGTAACAGCCATGAACAAAACTCTTAAAATCAATGACAGAAATATGGGAAAAAATATGTGAGAACATAAAAGACAGTTTGAGATGATGTCACAGAGTGCTATATTGTTTTTTAAAAAAAATATCCTTATGTATACATGTATATTTTTTTATTAATTTTCAAGCTGCATCCATTTTATTTTTCGTATTCATATTTTAAGGGATTTTGTCATTTTGTTACTTAAATTTACTTAAAACTCACTTTTTTCTTTTTAGGAATTTCACTGTAAATCTATATTATATTTAAAATTATTCCTTCGTTTTTATATATATATATTTTTTTTATATTTATATTTAAGCTGTGTCAATTTTATTCTTCATATTCATATTTTAAGGGTTTTGTCATTTTGTTGTCATTGTAAAAGCGCTCTTGAACATGCTTAAGCATGAAAAGAGCGCTATATAAATTTGGTAAAATAATAATAATAATAATAATAAAAGTGAATTGCAGTAGGAATTTTGTGGAGTCATTAGTTACTCAAAATGTAAGATCATGTTTCTAGTTTTATCTCCGAAAAAGTGGAAAATGTTGTTTGCATCATTAGTTGTTTACTGATAGCAAAAGCCACTATATATAGGGAATCGCCCTAGACATATGCCGGTTGGAAGATGCCAAAGTTTACTTTGAGAGGAGAACCAGTTTAATGCACCAATTTTTTAAATTTTACTTTTGTATCTGGTTACGTGTTGTTTATCCAGTTTTTGTTTCTAATATCAGAAACAAACTGATGACAATTTGTTTGATTATTTCAGGCAAATTAAACTTTGGTTCGTTTCCCAACTCTGTTTGGGCTTATCAAGACTGGATAAAGCTGAAATCGATTCCTTATCCCGGCTACCAGGCAATGTATGATGGAGGGGGGTACATTGCCCAGCTGGGTAAGACCCCTAGGGAGTCATGGAGGGTCACAAGGTACCTCAAGGAAAACAAATGGATCGACCAGTACACAAGGGCAGTCTTTATAGAGTTTGTGGTCTACAACCCAGCGGTGAATCTGTTCTGCGCCTCGTTCCTCATCATGGAGTTTCTTCCGCAGGGAGGTAAGACAAAGAGTTATCACCCGTTATCTTACCTCCCTTCTCACCTTACCTCCATCCTCACCTTACCTCCATCCTCACCTTACCTCCTTCCTCACCTTACCTCCCTCCTCACCTTACCTCCCTCCTCACCTTACCTCCCTCCTCACCTTACCTCCCTTCTCACCTTACCTCCCTCCTCACCTTACCTCCCTTCTCACCTTACCTCCCTCCTCACCTTACCTCCC
>JAIPMN010008826.1:0-21140 GCA_020650975.1 Apostichopus californicus | reverse complement strand
GCTCACCCCCCCCCCCCCCGGAAAAAAAATTCATGAGTTACTAGTGCTGGAAACGTTATTTCCTTTCCGTTACAGTAGTAGACTTAGCTAACGTTATTTCATCAGGCAACATGTTCCAGTTCCAATCAAACATGCAGTTTGTAGGGTTATTGTGCTTTTACTGTGAGGGGCATATGGTCACAGAAGGAAAAATTAAAATCTTTCGTTCCAATTACATCAACTGTTCTGTGTGCTTTGTGAGAAAGTTAAACACACATCAAGGCATATTGCACAAAATGGAATGGACAGCAGCTAGGATTCTTTGAATATCTCTCTGGTGTATTTATCTTACTATAGGCCTGTGTTATTGTCTACATTACTTTAACTCAATATAGTTTTCCATTAGGATAACACCTACTACCGGTACGTACATTGGATATCACAAAGAGAGTCCAGTCCACAAGGCTACTAGACTGTATACAAAATATATGATCTTTAGTATATTTAATTACATTCTTTGTGATATTAATAGAAAAAAATGTATAGGCCAGAGAAGGGTTCAATTGTAGGTAGGAGAAGTTGTCTCTGTTGAGTTACTTTGTTATTGTTAACTCACATCTTTTATGTGAATCTGTTGATATCCACAAACATCTGGTTTTAGGTGACTAAGAAAAGACAGTTTGTCGTAAATCATTTCTTGTTGAGCATAGATAAGATATGAAGTGTTAACGCCATCAGCTATCTTGCAATCCAGGTCAGATTCAGGTGGCCTCTTTAACCCATCAACGTATGATGAGTGCTGAATAATTGATTAGTAAAGGGCAATCAAGTTTTTACCACCAACAGCTCCGGCACTGTGTGATACATCATGTGCATCGGAATAACAGAGATAATCTTAAAACCTGCATTGAGCTGGCGTTTCAGGTATTCTGATATTCATGGGCTGCTTCAATGTTTTCGTTCATGTATCGCTGGGACTACCCACTGATGATATTAATGGCTGCTAAATATAACGGCAATTAAAATTTGTGACGTAGGATCCCGACTGCGAGAGGGTTTATAGGACAATTTGAATGCATGACTTAGATGTTTAAAGTCTGTTTTTTTAGGGGTTAATGATATTATAAGCATTGTCCTCTGCCCTGTAGATCCTACTGATAAAAACAGTCTCTTTGATTTGGTGATAAGTTGTTGAATGGATATAGTTCATAAAATCTCTCTCTTTATAGATTTGTTTTCAGTTATCATCATCTCTTTGAAGCTTTTACTTTATTTTCATTACATTTCTTTTAGTTTAATATTGCAGTTATGTCATCACTCCTTGAGGAAGGGTTACCAAGTGTCCCACTTAAATCATTAACAATTCAAGCTATGTCATCATTTTTAGATGATAGACTCTGAGCCTAACACATTAGCTGTATGAGAAATTTGTGCCGAAGCTTTTAACAGAATGTATTATTCATTGTTCCTGTGTTGGATCTAGCCCTTCTTAACTGGTCTTTCAATAATTGAATCAGATGGGATAGCCATCAGTTTATCCTTCCCTGACACAATTGGAGGAATATACTTCTAAATCTATCAATTAATGTGGGACTTTCCTCATTATCCATACATTTTTTGCATTTTATATTATTCATATTACCCCCCTTAAAACAGGTCACAAGTAAAGTGCTTCCAATATAGACATGTAAAATATATGCTCAAAATGTTGAAAATTACTCTGCTAGTAGTTCTGATGTCTCTAAATTTATCCCAGACATGGGGGAGTGTTAATAACTAAACTAATTAGTATCATGCCTCAGCAACGCAAAAAGATGTACGTGGCTGTAACGTGATTGGCGAAGTTTGCACGTGAGCGACCATGTGTCACCTTCTAGCATATTTAGGGGTAATACTAATAGATGTCTACAAACAAATAACGTTCTCATAACGTGACTCCTTGTCCCTTTCACTCACGTAAGATAAAACTTCTGCCTCCAGTGGTATAAGTTATGAAAACAGTCTGTGAATTGCTTAAGCAGCATCATTAACTTTTAATAATCAGGCAAGATATTGTCAAAATAAAATTTAAGACTGAAATAAAAGTATTAAAGTAATCTATTCATTTTAATAAATTAGTGGTATATAGCCTACTTAAGGTATCAAGAGTTCTCTTTTCATTTCATTTATAAATATAAATATTTAAACACAGGAGTATCTTGAAAGACTAAGTAACTATATACAAATATTAGTGTACTTAAAGGATAAGAAAAGTAAAAGGTCAGTAAAGGGTTAAATTATTAAATGCTTTATAGTTACTAAAATAATCTATAACAAAGGTTCAAGTACTTCTGCATGAATGAAGATTCTAGCACAGTAAATAAAATAATTTCTGAATGCTTGTGGTTCTATGATTTGGCAAGATATGAGGATTTTGTCAATTTCTGTTGGCTTTAACTGAAAGACCCTTTAGTACAGGATACAGTGGACGCTTTTCATCATTATTGATTATTCTTGACATCCAGATGAACTCTGCTCTTAAAGCAGTAGTATGAATGATTTCAGGTAGTGATAAAAACATATGATGTATATAGGAAGTACATATAATCAAGGAAAATTCAGAAATCTGTCTGTTTCTATTTTGATACATAAAATGATACCATACAGGTATTGCACGTGTACTGTGAAGTAAAATATTAAACAGATTTAAAAAACATTAATAGCATCTTGATTAAAGCATAATGTAAGCTAAACTTGACACAATTTAATATACTTTACACAATACTTTAGATATATCACATGAAAAAGTCAGATTTTCAGCGATACCCCTATATATTCAGTTTTAGCAACTCTATCAACTTCAGGTCCCTGTAATGATAATGTTCTGTGACTTTGATGATAAACAAATCTTTTTGCTTTGTATTGGTTTTTACACAACAATTTCTTCTGATTTCTTTGGATTTAGCAAGTACAGCACTGTACTGGTAGTTTATCTGGTCATTATAGCAACATTATGTCTAGTTATTATGCACATTATGGCATATCATCAGTATACTGTGTAACTGACAGAAGTGTCTTCACTTGATCTTATATCAACTGTATATATTCTAAATAGAATAGCAGGAAGTGGACCCCTCCCCCCCCCCCCAAGGCACGCTCACATTTATTTCAGATAATTCTAACTATACCCAATATCTAACTAAACTAATGTCTGGACCACCCTTAATTCTGGAAGCTACCGATATAATCCATGATTCTTTGATAAAGTGAGATTTTATTTTCTTTGATAAAGTGAGATAAACCCTGAAGCATCAGATCAGGTAATATTATTACAATATTAGATGAACATGGAAAATCAAGACAAAATTTTTTTTGATATAGTTTATTCATTACTATTTAAATGTGTAAAAGTAAGTTGGCCTGAAGTTTTGATCCTAGCTAGGATCGAAACGTCAGGCCAACTTACTTTTACACATTCTCCTACACATGCTGCAGGCTCTCTAGTGGATAAGCAGTTTGCTAACAGTTTTATTTTAGTTTACTATTTAAATGTTACACAATGTCATGGACTGCCCTTTAATAACCCACACTTCATGACTATTTAAATGTAACACAATGTCATGGACTGCCCTTTAATATCTTTGTGTTTCTTCACTCTCTATTTCGTTTTATTGTTTCATATTTAGACATATTTTTATTTAGTAAAGGGGTTTTCAAGTTTATATAAAGCTACTCCAAGCTTCTTGCGGGCACTCTTCATTCTCATTCATGTTAACATTATCATGTTCTGTGTATGTCAAAGGTGACTGATATATAGTTCTATGAAATGACCGAATACATGATACAGTACAGAAAGGTAAATGAACTTAGTTAAAAATGTACACAATGTCATGCATGAAATGTATTAATTATCAAGGCTCAGTACACATATTAAAATCACCCTTTTCTGACGACAGAGAAACCAAGCAGCGTGACCGTTAAGAAACATACACTCTTGTTACAATGCATTCAAACTGGCTGATCAAGTATCTTTTAATATGTCACAGTTAATGAAATTGATAAGAGAAATTAGCTGGTCACCTACCCTGACCGAGTATCGGTAAAAGTGGTTGATAATAATAAAAATATTTATGTAGCAATTTGCATAAAAGAATATCTCAAAGCATTTAACATGGGACTAGAGAAAAATTCTTAAATAGTAAAAATATAAGATCCATAAAAGTAATAATAGTGAAAAGTTCAGGAGTATATAAATCATATATAATATAAAGAAGGTTAAGACAAATAAAAAGAAGATCAGTCATTAAATTATAGGATAGAAAAGATGATTATTTAGTTGGAACTTAAGACAATCAGAAGTGGGTAAAAGGCCGAGTGTCAATGGCAGGGCATTCCATAGATATTCCAATAAACAATCATTGATGAAATTCCAAACTTTAACCATATTTTGAGGTTCAACTTGTGCCAGCAAGTTCCGTTACCTTCGAATAGATTCAGCAAGTATCTTTGCGTTGAGAAAGATATAAAGTTTAGACCTACAGAAGTCAAGGCATATTTCTTATGTCATTATGAAAGTATAAATATTTGTAAACAATCATAATTATCCTTCTCTTGCAGTTCCTGGCAGCCCAGGACAAATTTTGGTTTTGGCTCTCTCTGAATTCCGTCGTAGACTTCGCAACCATTCCACCTATCTTCGTTTCCCTTATCATGACAAGAACATGGCTTGGTGAGTATGTCAACATATCCGGAAGAATGTGTCAACCTTTAACACCTCAGAAATGCTCAGTTCTGGAAGAAGGTTTTGATGGAAATTTGATCTGTTATTTGACTTTGATATTTAATCTCTAAAGAACCTTAAACTTAATCTTGCCATCTCAGCTGTGATGAAGAATTTGAGTTTTTGTGTCTACGTCCCTCATCAATGTCCAATGAGCCCTTTGCTGGCCTTTGATGTGCGCAATTTCATTATAGACTAGTCATCGTTGTCTGAGCTTAGAAATTGAAGAAGTTTATGTTATGGAAGGTGATGGATCGAATCATCTTGGTCTCAGCGATTAATTGCCTGGTCAGTTTGAAACCCAACCGAAGAAGTAAAGACCAGTGGTGTGATGTTAAACTACGTAGAACTTGCTCTCATCCATAACGGTTAAAAGTGGGACTGAGTGACTGCTGGATGACATTTCAAGCAGATAGTTGCATATTTTTGCTAACATGATATAATTCCCATTTCATTTGAAACCAAAACCACTCAAGGGGGGGGGGGGGCCTTGCAAAGTTCCAGACCAGTGACGTTAAGTAAAACGTGCAATTGACCAAGGAGGCTAAGTAGCAACTTTTGACAAAAACTAGCTCATCACCAATCTGTTTACATTTTTACCACAATATGAAATTTTAATTGAATTGTAAAAAGCCTGTTGGGAACTAATTGAGCAAGTTGTGATATCAAGTAATAACATTAGATATAAAGTTGAAATTAGCATGCATATTCAGGACGTTAGATAAGTGAATTTGAATATTAATGAAGATGGAGAAACAGGGAAGAGGGTGAGTAACTTAAAAAAAACGAAGAGAAACAGATATGATTAGAATATTTTAAATGTGGAAAGGACATATTCTGCTTTTTTATAATTACCATACTGGAAAGGGGTTTCTGTTATTGCCAAATAACTTTGAAAACAATAAAAAAAAAGAAACAAGCACTGAACCCCCAAGATGTTCTTTATACAGTAGATGGAATAGGGAGACCATTCCTCCCCTACCATCCCACACCCTCCCCTTAAAGATAAGGAAAAAAATGAAAAAAAAATAAAATAAAACTGTTAGCAAACTGCTTACCCACTGCTTATCCACTAGAGAGCCTGTGTAAGAGAATGAAGAACAAAAATGATTAGAAATGTTGAAATTCTGTTAATTGATTGACACCTTTTCTTTGTTTTCTTTGTTCAGGTTTGAGGTTTCTCAGGGCACTACGACTTCTACAGTTGTCAGAGATTCTGCAGTTCCTAACGATACTCAGAACGAGTAACTCGATTAGACTAGTCTCGCTTGTCACAATATTTTTCAGTATGTGGCTGACAATCGCAGGAATCGTACATTTGGTGGGTTCTTGAGATATTCATGATAACAGAGTTGTATATCATTGCAGTATGCTTCGATTCTTGTCTCTGACAGGTCATTTACATGTAACTGGGGTTTCTAAATATTTTATTAATATAATTGTGTTTGAATAAGGATGTGTGTATTGCATATAGCTAATTGACATGGTTTATATATAGTTTAATGTGCAATGAATGCTCTGACAATGCTCGTCACTTAAGACTCTTTTGGAATACAACAGACAGTTAAACACAATATAGCAATATGGTTGGAAAGTAAACATATGAAGGGCACTAGAAAGAAGGCGAAGACTATTGTCTTAGAAGCTAGTGACCTAATCTAGTGACCTAATCTAGTGACCATGTAGAAATAAACACCAAGTACACAGAGTTCAATACAATTAGGACAAGAAAGAGGAACACAAGAAAAAACTAGCTCGGAAAGATAGAATTAAGAGAGAAGGAAACAGTCAAGAAGGATAGTAAGACTTAAAATAGAATTTAAAGAGGTATAATTCAAAGAACAAAATTTAGAGTCAACTTGTGTACAGGTAACCCATGAGATAGGATCTAGGTTTGTCTGAGAGGCAGGGTTCTGCTAATGTGATTGAGGGGTTAGAGTAAAGGCATGCTGGATTTATATATCTCCTAGCTGTGTCTCTGTGCCTGTTTCAATACTATCTTGACAGAGTTTAACTTGGAAGCTGTTTAACATTCATAGTTTCATTCCTTGGTGATTTATTACAAACGTTTCGTGATCCTTGAATTTCATACAACGCCTTTCAGTTTTGAAATAACTATACACACAGAACAGTTTGATCAAATTTATCCCAAAGCTATATTGTTTGTCTCACTGGGAGTGAATAATGCCTTTTCATCTGATCTTGTTTGTTGATTTGACTAGCAATTGATGAGAGGGACAAAAGTAGATGTGTAAAATGATAGGCTTTCAGTAAAGATTATATCTAGGGTGATAAAAGGGTTCTGTCCATAATGTATAGATTTACATAAGCCTAATGGATGGGGTAGAGAGTTAGGCAAAGCATTTTTTTAAAGTGAAAGTTAGTGAATGGCTTTCTTGTTTGTAGGATTCAGATATATTCAAGTCGTTTCTGGCACAGCATGACATGAAATGTTTTTCCTCTTTTTTTTTTTTGTATCTATATTTTGGGGAAGCATGAAAAGATACCCAAACTGTGCCCGAGAAGATAACATTTGGAATAAATACTATTGTAAATTGTTCAATAAACAAAGTAATGCCATGCTTTTTTGCTGAATTTTAAGCCTTAACTGTATATGAATGGTTTGATCGGAAGGGAGAAGTGTTGGAATTAGATATGCTTTGCATTCTTACCCCTTTGCCCACTCCTAACCCATACGTGCCCCTTCTTATATAGTACTGTGACCCCACCTCCATACAAGCCTCTCTTAATATATTACTGTAACTCCGCCTCCATACATGCCCCTCCTAATTTAGTACTGTGACTACGCCTCCATACATGCCCCTCCTAATATTTTACTGTGACTCCGCCTCCAAACATGCCCCTCATAAAATACTGTGACTGCCTCCATACATGACTCCATCTCAATACATGCCCCTCCTAATATATTACTGTGACTCCGTCTCCAAACATGCCCCTCCTAATAAAATACTCTGACTGCCTGCATACATGACTCCGTCTCAATACATGCCCCTCCTAATATATTACTGTGACTCCGCCTCCAAACATGCCCCTCCTAATAAAATACTGTGACTGCCTCCATACATGACTCCGTCTCAATACATGCCCCTCCTAATGTATGATTGTGACTCCGCCTCCATACATGCCCCTCCTAATTTAGTACTGTGACTACGCCTCCATACATGCCCCTCCTAATTTAGTACTGTGACTCTGCCTCCAAACATGCCCCTCCTAATAAAATACTTTGACTGCCTCCATACATGACTCCGCCTCCATACATGCCCCTCCTAATTTAGTACTGTGACTACGCCTCCATACATGCTCCTCCTAATATTTTACAGTTACTCCCCCTCCTTACTCTCAAGATCTCATACTGATTGCAATTGCTTAAACCATTAATTCATTATGTTTATAATTTACAGGTTGAGAATTCAGGGGACCCATGGAACAATTTCTCCAATGCAAACGAGATATCTTACTGGACATGTGTGTATCTCCTGATAGTTACCATGTCAACTGTAGGATATGGTGACGTCACCGCTCATACTGTCATAGGGAAAGTAATCATGACGTTCTTCATCTTTGGTGGTTTGGTAAGTATAGGACCTGTTGGAGGGGGATGAGGGTGGGTGCAGGACTGATGTTTCCTTTAAATGAATATTCATCGGATTCATTTATACCACTCCTTCCTCATCTGCATCGAGTATGAATATAACAGAGACACAACCTATACCATACTGAGCAGTAACTTCTGATGGGCATGTTGATACGATACCAATAACAGGAACGCTAATTAAATCTGACAACAGCCTAGAGGATTAGCAGATGTAATTATTTACAGAAATGGGGTCAGTTTGGGGTTGTGCAAGAAGTTTGGTTAATTAGACCGTCGGTATTGATGATGTCTGTAGCGTACATTACAATGCAAATAGATAAACGGGTTACAAACTGTTTGGCTGAGATTAGATTCTGTGAAGACAATCCTCCTGGCCAAATGTCATCTTTGTACTCGGGCTGCTTCAACTATTTGCATCGTAACATCTCACAGTAGACACAAACACTTGTAAATATAATGAATGGTTAGTTTCAGTTGTGAATGTCGTAACAGATTGTAAAATATTAGAAATTCCCTTATGTTTCAAAACGAACATTAAAACTTAACCTCATCTTAGCAACTCAATGTGGTTAATATATGTTAACTTTGGATATTAACATCATAAAATGTATTTTGCTACTAAATGAAACATCTTTTTGTTCAGAAATTTAAATTTGCACCATTGGTAGGAACCATTGTAATTCGCACACAGTGAATCAGTTGGTTTGATGGAATATGCTTTAAAACCTGGTAAAGTGACCACAAATCAACAACTTTTTACACAATTTGTGTGAATGTTCTCTTGTCATTTCTATTTATAACTAGCAATTATAAAACTCATTAATTTGATGATCTTATCACACCAATCAAGTCCCTGCTGACGTGTTTCTACATCTAATCGTTTTTGTATCATTATGTCAATTATCTATAATCATTGACGTACACATACCCACATCCTTGGGATTCTCTTTATGCCAGCACCCAGCACATCAACACTAAATGTGTTTTTTACCAGACATATCACGTGTGATATTCAATTCCTTGTTGCTTCGTGTTTGCAATCCATTTAAACTAACTTACCTCAGGAATGTTTTCTATTAAAGCTGTCTATTTAACAAGGCACAATTAGATTTAAGTTAGCAACAATAGTTTAAAGATTTTACATCAAGGCAGACTAGGGTAGGTATAAACCCCCATTGCTAATGTAAAATGCAAAAGGGCAAATCAGAAACATTCCAATGTCTTTCAATTACAATTTGATGATTATGGGAGTTTAGAATCCGATAGTATCATCATCGTATGATGGGTTTGTTAAGCGTAATTACCGCCTCTTAAACATCCATCCGGATTATGAAGAGGACTTGAGCGAAGAACACGGATAAAAATAGAATTGTTTGGAGGAGAAGCTGTCAGCCAGATCCGAAGATAACAAATATTTACAAACCATTCATCAAAGTACAGTGTTGTGTTTAATCAGTTTTAGCTAAGAGCTACGACTGCACCACCAAAAAACAGACGAGAAAGAGATAGCGAATCATAATTGACAGGAAATTGTGTTATGATTGCAGATATTCAAAAGGAGTTACATTGTCTGTATTTCTCTAGCTACGCAGCCCACCCCCCCCCCTCCACTTTGCAATGGGTTGTAATTTTGTCTCTATTTAAATAAATGGATATATGTGAGCATCCAGCTAGTAGACTAAACTATATTTAAATTGATTATTAATGGTTTAATCAAGTTTGTGTTTGTGGGTGGGGGGAGGGGAGGGGTAAGAAAGTAAGGGACACAAAATTAGTAATTTTAAGAGGATTGTAAGTTAACTTTCATGGTTGGACCCTTATGCAAATACTCATTGCACCTTCTGTATAGGATTGAGAATAGCTGCATTGCTAAAGAAACAGCGTTGCTATAGAAACATTTTCCATGCATTAAATAACATATATTACGATGCTTGTCCTACATATAAGCACAGAATACACACTGTGTTAGTAATATAGCTAGGAACCTTACTTCTAATTGTTGCTTAATAATAACCCACAAAATTAGAAGAAAACCAAACAAAGAGTGACCCTTCTCCTCCATTTTTACTTAACGATGCAGCTAGAGGTAAATTATTAATCAGCCTTTTCTAGTCTTAATTAGTCCTCTAAGTACTTTCTCAGGGTCGGTTCTAATTAAAGATCTTACAAGAACGCTGGTTTTGGTTTCGAGCATTATAGTTTGCACAATGACTAGTTTGAAACACACAAAAGTAGGATCAATTGAATGAAATTTAGATAAGTGAGTTTAGATAAACCAAAAGTTTCCAATTGGTTTCATCTTTGACTATCTATCAATTATTAAATTGTTGTCAAGTGTTTATCAGAACGTGCAGCTACTTGCTTTTATCAACAATTTGTAAGTAAATATGAAATGTGATGCATACAGAATAATATATATATATATATATATATATATATATATATGTCAGAGGTCTGATGTCAGGGATAAGCAATTTATTACCAGTTAAATTCTTTTATTTGTAAAAAATCAGAAGATTTGTCCCTCTTTGGGTCCCAGAGGGTTAACAATGTTATTGTATCTTAATTTCTCCCAATTCTCCATTATTGATGTTTGATAAAGAGCTGAATAAATATTTAAATATTTTAGAACCCGCCAAGCAATGAACCAGACCTACTTTAAAGTTGTTGTTTTTTCTCCCTGTAATTTTAAACAGCCTGGTGATGATGCAATGAACTCGATATATTAATATCCGTCAGGTTCAATCAAAGTTTTATTGATAATAACAAGAAGAAGGCATAAAAAGTTATTATTTGTCCAAGTTATATCTCTCTTGATAAGCCTACCCTTCATTCATATTGATTGGTTTCTGTGGTGTATGAATTACCAGCATCCAGCTTTGATATACAAAATCAATTGATAACCGTGCACCTTGTAGTCTCAAAATTCAGTGATACAAATTCTGTTTAGTACATGTCTGCTTTATTCACAAAAAGTGCAATAACGTTATTTTTTTACCAAATCTATTGTAATATTTCAACCTCTTGTTTAGCTTCCCTTTAGCATGTAAGTTTGCTATGTTTTGCAAAGTTAAGTGTTTCTATAACAACAACAAACAAAAAACTAATATTCTTCCCCGGAAACTACCTGAAGAAATATCAATACCCACTTCAGATTTAGCTAACAAGGATGAATTATTTGCCAGCAATTTGACATTAGTCAGTGAACATTGTATGGGATAAATTTCATATCTTTCTGATTACATATCAGGATCCAAGCTTGTTTGAAGGACGAATAATGTCAGCCAGAAATGAAATGCTTCATGCCATGAGTATCTGCTGTATATATGCATTACTTTTGACTTTTTATAAACAAGCTTTATTAAGAAATTTGAAAGAGGAAAAAATGCCTTTTCTAACCCAAAACTTGACTGCACATAACTGTGTACACAGTCTCATCGAACGATTGCTTCAAATCATTAGTCTTGTTAGTCTCGTTAGCCTCTCTGGTGAGTTTGCATTGTTTTGTTAAGAAGCATTATTAATAGACAAGCACATTGTTACTACATTAGAAGAGACCATAGACTTATGTCATTAATCAAGTGACTGCAATAATCCCTGATGAGCCTAGCAGGTTAATTGTTTCAAATTTAATGTTTTAAATCCCCTTTTCTCATTTACATAATGTTTTGTAAACAAATTCATCAATAGAAAACTAGCATTTTTATTACACTTAAACACAAGAAGTTTTTTTTTATAACTAAGTGACTACAAATAATAACTATAGTCTCATAAAATAATTGTTTCAGGCCCATTATTCAAACTGGTAGCATCAGGTGTACAGTATATACTATTGTTTTGTAAACAAGCTTTATAAATTGAAAACAAAAATGAAACCAAAATAAAAACACTGTAATTACACTAACATACCACATCAAAGCTTGCTTATAACCCTAAAAGTAAAACACCATAATTACTGTAAAGTCTCGTTATATCTTGAATTATAATCAATGAGAACTAATTTAATGCTATGCATCAATACAAGTCTGACTAACATTGCTAATACTGTCACCATTTTCTTGGCTCCAAATTTTTTTTTAAAATCAATAAAAAACAATCTTATGAGCCTTAGTTTAGATTGGCTGTGTAATGCCATGAGTTGCCTACAAACAACATTCTGGCATCTTTCATAGTCAAAGATAATAATTTAATTTCAATAATTGGCATGTTTCACTAGAGTGTCATGTTTTTGTATGACATGATAACATATGGTCGTGCACAGACCGTAACCTTTGGTCGCGTCACAGTTTGACAAGGAACATGTACAGAGTATATTGACTAACCACAGTGCTATTCATGATATTGCTTTCATAGATTCGCATATTCAAAGTATCGACTATTGCAAATGCTATTAAGTTGGTCGGTTTGTCGATACAAATTATTTGCTGTGTCATATCTACAAACTGACGTACAATTTTTACTATCTTGGTTTCATATCTCTGCCTTTGAGAGATCACCCTGACTAACATACGCTAGTTACATACAATAAATTTACACTTGATTTGATCATGGAAAAGGAATGAGATGTGGTTCAGGTTCACTTGTATTTTAGCTGTGTATCATAAATTCATTTGTTGATTTCGAGTCATAAACGTATTGTGTGAAATTAACAATCAGAGCAGAATATGTGGGATAGGAAAGATGGCAAATAATTACATGGGAAACAAATTCTGTAAAGAGAAAATTCAATCAAAATGGTCTGTGAAAATTTATGGAAAAAAAAAGATTTTGTTCACAATTTGTTCAGTGTTACTTTCAATTGTCTGTGACCTTATTTGGTCTGTTTTGGGAATATCAGATTTTTATTGTTCTAACCAGTCAGAGTAATTAAATAAAAGCAAGCTCTCTCCTGAAAGCTCCCCTCATTTCAAATCCTCTATCACATTCTTTAATTTTTAATGTCACCAAGCATTTTAATGAGTTCAGAAGGATTTAAGATATTTTGCCTACGAATTCAGTGCCACAATTTTCTGCTAAAGTATTTTGAACGCGGCAAAAGTAATTTGACTGCGGAAATATAACACCGATGAACAAGGAACAGAAACTAACAAGCTTGTGTAATTAATTACCTATTTAAGTGCTTACAAATAATACTGTAATACTTAAATTTTTGGTTTTTCTATTACATGGATTAATGCTTATCTTATTAACTTTATTCTCTTAACGAGACTGTATGGAAACAATTAAACGAATTGAAACAGTTCAAGCAAACTTTGCTTCATAGGAATGCAAAGACTTTGAGAGATGCATTGTTCTTGTGGAGTATTTATTAATTAGTGTCTATTTCCAGAGCTATATAAAAAGCCTTTCCCTTGATTCCTTCTAAGAAAGGGCAGTTTCATTTGAAAAGTCACTTGAAACTTTTGGTTACCACTTCAGATTTGTTAGGAAGCAAGGTTCTAGGTATCGAGGAGTTATTGCTCCTACAGATGATGAATAACCCGGTCTTATCTCTGTCACTGTGTGTTCTGTGGTGAATAAGAAAAGAAATTATTAATACTCCAGAACTGTCATGAAATATATCCTGTAAATCTTCAGACTGCCAGTGATTTAGGATTAGAATCCCGCTTTATTTGGAATCATCTTTCTACTATTCTAGTGTCTAACATGGTCTCTTAAGTACCAGTTCTTTACCATAGATGTGAATCAATATGATATTAAAAACATGAATAAAATATCACTTTGGTTAGCCTGTCATTTAATTCAGTTTCATTTAGTTTTGTAACATGAAGTATAATGTAAATTGTTCATTTCTTTCACCAAGAAAGTAATAATTTTATTAAATTATATGTACAATACCTGCTTTGAATCGAATAAAATCAAACATGAGATAAATCATATTTCATCCATCACTACTTAACGATGAAAATTAGGTTAATAGATCCTCTTTGATTCTGCAGTTGGATTTAAGTTAGTTATTAGGATGACCTGTTTTAGTTTTTTCTTCTTGTATGTATCTTTATATTCTTGTGCTACTTCAGATGCTGCCTGGATGTAGATTGATATGTTATTCCAATGAATTATTAATATCATAAATATCTACCCAGGTTTCTTCATTTCACTATAATACAGTGTACAATATATGGCAGAAGATCTCCCCTTGTTGATAGTATCCATAACAAAGGCTGTGTTAGCTTATTACTGCTAATTTAGCAAAATATGTAGCATCTCCACCTCACCAAGAAACAGATTCCCTATAATTCATCACCGTAAACATAATGTGATTGTGATGTTAAAGTTTACCTACTTATATATTCCAAACAGAGTCTTATTGACTGATAGCATGATCTTATGTATGGATTCATGTAATAATAAGTACGCAAACATAATGCGTACGTTATTACAATATTAAGAGTGTTTAGCACTTAGAACATCAGGCAAAGGTGGACACAAAACAGTTTGGTTTAACATTGGCTATGTTGCTATACCTAATGTGGACACAAAACAATTTGGTTTTACATTGGCTATGTTGCTATGTATATATACATATCATATTTATCAAACAAAGATTAAAAACATAAATTTAAATGTCAGCATTAAGGACATGCTGATTGCAACACTTTTGTAAATGTTAGGATTGATAGCATGCTATGTACACATGCATGTAATAAAAACCATAAGATAACAAATATAACATCAAATATCAGCATTACATCAAAGTGCTCTCAAACACTTAGATGTCCACGACGCAAGACTATGTGGTTCTTCATTGTGTCATCAGTGTTACCGATTGATAGCATTTCATATACATGCAGCTATATCCAAAGGATCAATGTCACACCAATGTAAAAATGAAATGAATCAATATGGGAACCAGTTAGCTCATAAGGTTTTATAATATTGTTCTTTCTCCGGGATACATCAAGTTCTTGCAAAATGCTGGTTATATAAAACTTGTCATCCCAGCAATGTAGTTTATAGTAAGAAGTAAGGATATCTTGACCATGTCAACCTGCGGTGGTGAAATGGTTGTCTTCTCTTTCCAAGGTGTTTAAATTAGATAAACTTATAACTGGAAACAGGTCACTTGAAATTCAATTTTGTTTTCAATTCCTCAGGCTATGTTTGCCAATTACGTGCCAGAGATGTTTGAAATGGTTGGACGCAGAAATAAATATGGAGGAACATACCAACAAGAAAGGGGCAGGAAGTAAGTCTCTCGAGCAAAATAAGCTGACTCTCTTAAAAAGTGGCAATCAATTTGATATGTTTAAATAAAGGTTGCACTTTAGTAGGAACTATCAGTAAAACTGTACTGTTCCTTCATCCCTCCCCTCTCCTCTCCCGTCCCCTCCCCTTCACCCTCTCCTCCCCCGTCCTCTACTTCACCCTCTCCTCTCCTTCACCCCTCTATTATTTATGAGTAATATCACCCTCTATGGTGCTTTATAATGAACTGAATGAGACACTTCTCCTAAGAGTTCTGGTTGTAGCATAGCAGTAGAGACCCATTATTACCTACTCAGTTCCAGCCCCAGTGCATACATCACGATAATAAAGTACCTCACTATTGCTATGGGTGCTAATTGTACATAGGTAACCCCTCCCTCGCTCTTCCCTATTCACAGACACCATACTTTTATCCCAGTGTTTAGACAATTAATATAACAGCAAGCCTTGTACCTCTTTATAGCAATAGCTGCTATTGTTGCTTGTGACAGTACACAGAAACCCTCACTCTTCCTTCCCCTCCCCCCCCTCCCCCACCCCGTCTTCATAGTTATACCACACAGTCACCGATAATTTACACTATTAGCTCAGAAAGTAATTTTGGTTGTATTCTCCCATAGTGTATTTCAGAGTTGTTTGTTTGTATGCGATATCTGTCGTACTGTCAATGAAACTGAACCATGTAATGAGCTGTATCCTTACGTGATATTTATCTAGTGTCAATAGGATGACCTACATACTTATAACAAAGAGACAGGTTGCTTTCAAAATAATCTGTTCAATGGAGTGAAAGTTGATGAATTGATCGGTCTTATTAGAAAATTTGCTTTTAGAAATCTAGTGCAGCTGACAAATAGGTCGGTACCGTATTACTCTGACAGCAAATTAGATTATGAGTAGAAAACAGTTAAGTTAGATTTAAAAGGAAAACAGAAAAACAAAACAGATTTAATCAAATATGTCAGAGACATTATCAACAAGCATTACCCACTCCTCAAAACACTCTAACACCCTTACTGAACCCTCATACACCCCTATTCAACCCTCTCCCACCCCTACTCAATCCTCTTACACTCCTCTTTAAAAGACATACCAGCATAATCCAATTAAGAAGGAAGGAGCAATCCACTTTACAACAAAGGAGAAAGGGGAAGGAGCTATTATTCATGTACTGCTTGACATTACAAAACAATGTATTGTGTACTATGTTGACAGCTGTGTAATGCCAGGGGGTTGATAGGGTGGAAAATACCCGGCTCCTGGACCATTAGGGGTCCGAGCCTCAGGAACTGAACGCTCAACTTTCAAAAGTGACAAGGTTCAATAGCATCACAAAGATTAAATGACTCTCCTTGAGCTGGTGGGATCTTTCAAGTGCTTGGTTAGCTCGCCGTAGGCGCCCCATATAATCCTTGAGCCCTGTGCTCCCAAGTCAATCGTTATGCTCCCCATGTTGATGGTGTGAATATGGGTGGGGAAGGGAGGTGGGAGGGGGATAGGAATTGAAGGTGGAAGAGAGAACTCAACCTCCTACCAATTGCTTTTCATCTACGTTTCATCTAGTCAGTTGAATGACAAATTTTCTTCTTTTTATAAATACTTATTTTAAACATCTTCACATTTTTGGCTGAATCTCATCTTTTGATATTCTCCTTGCTTCGTTACAGGCATATCATCGTTTGTGGACACATTACCTACGACAGCATCGCTAACTTTCTGAAAGATTTCCTCCACAAAGATCGAGATGATGTCAATGTTGAAATTGTCATATTTGATTGGTTAGTTTTCAGCTTTTTCTTGAAATTGTCATATTTGATTGGTTACTTTGCAGTTGTCGTATTTGATTGGTTTGTTTTTCAGTTTTGTGTTAAAATTGTTATATTTGATTGGTTAGTTTTGACTTTTGTCATATGGAGCACTGTCTGTATTTTTGCATAATGGTACAGAAATACATTAAATTTGGCATACAGGGATGTTAGTATAGATTTAGCATCAAAAGAGCATCCTTGTTAGATTGCTATAATGTAAGAAAATTAGGTGTTTTGTGCTGCAACAGTTTTCTGTTAAATTATACTAAAGTACAAAGAAATGGTTGTTGGCTTCATAAGAATATTACTAAATAATAATGAAATCAAGAGAATAGGTCTCCCATTCAGCAAGAGTATAATGAAGTAATTCAATTGTAGGAAACAGGTTTCAAGCATTTTAAAAGTTAACCACTATAACTTAATATTGCATTGTAAGAGTACTACATAATAATTAAATTGAATATCCAGGTCTCTGGCATTATGAGAGGGCCATGACATAACTATATATTGAATAGGCCTACATCTAGGTCATTAACATTCTATATCACCACAATGAAATAACTATGTATTGAAAACATAGGTCTTTGACATTCTATGTCACCATAATGAAATAACTATACATTGAATACATAGGATATTGACAGTGTGTATCACCACAATGAAATAACTATATATTGAATACATAGGTCATTAACGTTTATATCAACACAATGAAATAACTATATATTGAATACATAGGTCTTTCACATTCTATGTCACCATAATGGAATAACTATATATTGAATACATAGGATATTGACAGTGTGTATCACCACAATGATAGAACTATGTATTGAATACATAGGTCTTTCACATTCTATGTCACCATAATGAAATAACTATATATTGAATACATAGGTCTTTCACATTCTATGTCACCATAATGGAATAACTGTATATTGAATACATTAATCCAGTCGGTTTAAGACAGAGGCTGCTTCAGTGTTTACAATGTCATGTAATGTGTAATACATATTCATGAGGCGCTCCTTAGATAGGTCCTACCATCTACAGAATGTTCCTTTCAAGACACATTAATAGACTTGACCCTAGAGGTTACACAGCACATTTAAACATTTGATTTATTTACATGGTAGAAACTTGGCTCTAGGCACAGTACATTAAAATATTATATATTATATTGACGTTACAGACGCTTTGCAATTACTCTGCTTAGCAAGGAGTCATAAAGAATTATAAGTAAGAAATGAAGTCAGTGCTCCCAGTAAAAACCCACAAGGACTTTAATGGCATTAAGAACAAGCAACTAATTGCTTTTACGTCTGCAGAGACAAACAATTGAAAAAATTTCCTTCATCTGTTGAGAAAACTTGTTGCTCTCAGAGGCTAGAACATACCAGCTCTCATTAACTCCAAGCCTGCCTTTATTAGTGACTTGTCCTTCAATTCTGAAATCCTTTTACATATTCACTCCCTGAGTTTGTAGAATGTGACCTTTCTTTTGTCATATAAGGTGGTCTTTTCCTTTCAAGACAAGATTTGTAAATTCTGTTATGTTCAAGGCTTGGTCAAACTCAGAAGGTCTTAGCAAAAAAGATTAAATCTGATTAGAGAAAATTATAGGAAACTTGAACATTCCACCTTGTCCCTGAAACCAACTTTTCTTTATTACAAATTTCCAATACAAGGTATTACTTACAGACTCATTTATTTTTAGGCAATGTTTGCGTGACAAAGTTTCAATTTCAATGAAAGAAGATAGATGAAGATATACTCTCAGAGATTTTGAAAAAAATTCAAGACTGCTACTTACAGTAATCTTCTGTATAATAAGCCAACGTAATTAGTGGCAACTCCCTGATCATGCTAAACTAGTCAGACATTTTTTTTTGCAGTGCACATCAATACGAATATTGTCCAGATATAAACCAAACCAGATAAATGTCTGTACAATAGTAGTTTGAGTGCTTTTAAACAGCCTGGGCTGATTGGCTTGGCGATTTATTGACTCTGAATCAGTTTGTGTTGCTGGGTGGTAGATAGGGTGCAGTGGTTGACTTTCTGAAAGGCACCAATTTCGTCTTGGTTGTGAAAGGGTGCTAGTTTTGTCCAAGGTACCAAATGCACCGCTTGCTTGAATTAAGGCCCCCTGCATTCCATGTTGGTTAACTAAAGCAAGTGGCAATCTATGCCTCAGTCTGCCCCGATTTTACATGTACCAAAATGAAGCATAGCATGAAACATGCTTTATTTACTAATTGACCTAGACTGTAGTGAATGTAAGTGCAAAGCATTGTACAATTATGTGAAGTTTGAAATCAGAATACAGATAAATCTGTAATGTGGATGAAAAGAGATCTGGAATAGGTCAGGTTGTACTGTATGTTGTTTGACATAATAGCCTGTTTATTAACTCTCTGTATTGTTTGGGTTTGATATTAATAATTTCATTCTCGTTGAGGGAGATCGTTGAGTTGTTTACATAGGGAGTGGTTTGTGCTGCCAAAGCATAGGTTTATATTACATCATTAATAATATTTGATTTTATTTTCCTTTACAGCAATACCCCTGATTTAGAGTTGGAGGCCTTGTTTAAACGACATTTCACTCAACTGACTTTTATTCAAGGGTCCGTGCTCAACTCAGTTGACTTAGAGAGAGTCCAGGTGAGGGAGTCTAGTCATTCAACAATCTTATGATTTTGTTATCTATTCTCAACAAGTCAATACTGTACATACTTTTCATTCAATCGTTTTGCCGTTTTCACGAATGTTGCTTTACCCTCTCTACTCTTGAACATTTCTAAAATGGTGCAATTTTCGTCCACTTCAAGATATCTGGCCTACATGTAAAGGATTATTCTGAAGCCATGGCATGTCATGTGCTGTAAGGAGTGACTTTAGTATGGATATCCTCTTTCTTACACAGCTACATGAAGCTGATGCCTGTCTGGTACTCTGTAATCAATACCGTAATGAGTGACTTTAGTATGGATATCCTCTTTCTTACACAGCTTCATGAAGCTGATACCTGTCTGGTGCTCTGTAATAAATACCGTAATGAGTGACTTTAGTATGGATATCCTCTTTCTAACACAGCTTCATGAAGCTGATGCCTGTCTGGTGCTCTGTAATAAATACCATATTGAGTGACTTTAGTATGGATATCCTCTTTCTTACACAGCTTCATGAAGCTGATGCCTGTCTGGTGCTCTGTAATAAATACCATAATGAGTGACTTTAGTATGGATATCCTCTTTGTTACACAGCTTCATGAAGCTGATGCCTGTCTGGTGCTCTGTAATAAATACTGTAATGAGTGACTTTAGTATGGATATCCTCTTTCTTACACAGCTTCATTAAGCTGATACCTGTCTGGTGCTCTGTAATAAATACCATAATGAGTGACTTTAGTATGGATATCCTCTTTCTTGCACAGCTTCATGAAGCTGATGCCTGTCTGGTGCTCTGTAATAAATACCATATTGAGTGACTTTAGTATGGATATCCTCTTTGTTACACAGCTTCATGAAGCTGATGCCTGTCTGGTACTCTGTAATAAATACCATAATGAGTGACTTTAGTATGGATATCCTCTTTCTTACACAGCTACATGAAGCCGATGCCTGTCTGGTGCTCTGTAATAAATACCATATTGAGTGACTTTAGTATGGATATCCTCTTTCTTACACAGCTTCATGAAGCTGATGCCTGTCTGGTGCTCTGTAATAAATACCATAATGAGTGACTTTAGTATGGATATCCTCTTT
>JAIPMN010008824.1:2663-14214 GCA_020650975.1 Apostichopus californicus | reverse complement strand
TATTATATATTTATATATATAGTTATATTTATACCAGTGAGGGGTATATATTAAGATATCTGTCGATATGAGTGTACATATTTGACTACATATCATACCTCTTTTTGGGGGTTAAAGCTGTTGATTTTTCGGTTATATCTACAAATTGATGGATAACTTAATGTACGTACTTGATATATTTATTACCTTTTCAATCAGTGCTTTTCTCGTTGTGTATTTATAGAGCTTTAAAACCTTAAAGACGATTTAACAAATCTATGCGTCGGCCTCCAAAGAATTCCGTTTACTTTAAGCTAGATAATTGGGGCCACTAAATGTGTCTGTTTTATGACTCTGCTCGTTGTGTTTATATTAACGACATAGCCTACGTATTGTGTGTGTTACTGCATTAGATTTCAGCAGTCAGTCTATACCCTGCACTCTACCGTAAGTGTTAGAATTACAGTTACGTGAAAGTATTTGAAATATTCGCATTAATCAAATTTGATATATTTCGAACGCGCCGTCTTGCTAGATTGTCTCCTTTGGAAGATTTAAGTCCTGGAAGATTGTAAATCCCAAGATTGAATTAGTAGCCTATACTGTTGTATTACAAGGTAAAGCTTACCTAGTTTGGTGAGCAAAAAAAAAACAAATCAAAACGAGAGAGAGCGGTGGATGGGGAAATCGCGTCGCCAGACATTTATAAGAGGGAGAGGATAGGGGAGGGGAGGGGTGGGGTGGAGAGCATAACGAGAGCAACATTGAGAGGCATAATTTGTGGTAATGCAAGCTGGTTCGATACGCGCCTGCGTGAGCGGGTACAGCGAAGTCATTTTCGGCGTTTGGTCCAGGTACCGCCAAGTCCCTAGTATATAGACTTATAACTATAGGTTAGATCGATAATTAGATTAAAAAGCAAGGTTAATTTGTGCTTATTAATACTCTTAAATGTTTGTGAGAGGTTCAAGAGAGGGTATCCTTGGCCGGGAGGATTGGTCTCTTTCTTCCCCGACTGAATGTTACAATACTAAATACTGAAACTCCCCCCCCCCCCCGATTAATGGAGGTCATGTGAATTCCCCCTTCCCATCTTTCGCGCCCACTGATTAGTAACGTATACTTTCAACTTTATTTTTCAACGACTTTAAAATTAAACTAAGAAAATAATTTGGGCGTTAATATAAATATAAATCATATAAACAAAACGACATTAATACTAGCTTGCTTAAACTTTGTCACGGAAGTGCTACGGCACGGAAATTAAATAAAACAAAGTTAATGTGGCCCGCAAAAAGAACTTTCTGCACGCCCTCTGCATGTCCTCTTCCCCGTTCCCTGGCCTATATAACATACTATAAAGATTCGAAATTGGGCGATTTGTTCTACTTCATGCATCAAGAACTTTCTTTCAATTCTGTGTTTTTTTCTTAGAAAATCAACAAGTTAGAAAACAAACTAGGCAATTTTTTTTTTTTTTAAAAAGATCAAATAAGAAATTCTGGTTTTTAAGATATTCAGCTTTTAAAGTATGCAACATCTCTGAAATGCTTATTTAAATGATGATGACGTTATGTCCTCATGTTGAAGCCTAAATCCTGATGTTATAAGTGTTAGTGTTATAAATTCTAATTTCTCAACCAACACATGAACGATAGAACATCATCGGATTACATTCCACAACATTTGCCCATGTTGACTATTTGTGATACATTCTTAGCTGAGGCTAGTATATGTTTTCCTCTTGAGTTTATGTTGCATCTGTCAGGAACTGACTGGTCGTATGTAAAACTAGGCTGCTCCTTGGTTAGACTAAGTAGCCCAGTCACTTTTAACGATGAATCTCGGAGGTTTATCCTAAATGGTCATTTCTCCAAAATTAATAGTGAAACAGTGATTTTTCAAAGGTCTAGAATATGTCAACATTATATTTGTGCCTTTAGTAAAAGTCATCATTTCAAAACAAAATGCATGAAAGCAACTTTTTGCCACTTTCTAGCTGATATTGATACTTTGAAATCCATTTTGTAATTGCATCATGTTACTTCTTCCTCTGTAGGTTATAATTGTACAATACGAAATAGCACCAGGTTGTCAGTTTAAACAAGTGAATGATTCATACAGTATAACATGTGATAGTACCTCTTCCACGAATCAGAATAGCCACACTTTAATAGTAAGAATCTCTGAACTTGAAACCTCAATAAAACTGATAACATAAAGAATTAAAAGCGAGCAGAGCTGAAGAGGGAGTGAAGTTTTCTTCGTCGGTTGCCATGGCAACTTTCCAGTTATACAACTTCTGACGTCATACAAGTTTGTCTCTAGTATATACAGACTTAATTGTAAGAAACGTTAATGCAAGGCGTTACCAATGTTGATAAACAGATCTCTAAAAGGATGGTTTTGATTCTTCTCGAACATGATACTTTAGTTTATTTAGAACAGTTTACCTCACCTCAAGAAGGGGCTTTAACATTCAACAATAAATGTAACAGTCCTGTGTAAGGTTTCCTCGAAATCTGATTTTACATCGGTTTAGTTTAATCGC
Organism: Apostichopus californicus; assembly: GCA_020650975.1. Lineage (NCBI taxonomy): Eukaryota > Metazoa > Echinodermata > Holothuroidea > Aspidochirotida > Stichopodidae > Apostichopus > Apostichopus californicus. Next base: position 11,684 of record JAIPMN010008824.1, on the reverse strand, counting down.
ATAAGGGAAAAAAAGATTCCTATAAATTAAAGAGGCGGGTCCAGGAGTTGTTTACAGGATCGGTTGTGGCTTAAGATGGTCGTTATCCCCCCCCCCCCCCCCCATTGTCGAGCGAACTGATCCAGAGAAGTACTGCTTCTTCTTGTGCGATATTATTGGACACAAATACGTCAAATCTGCAATCTGCAATAAGGAAGGTCGTAGTATCTATAGGGTGTCTATATACAAAGGTCTAAATATTAACTTCAATCAGTTGATTGATAAACTGTACAAACTTATTATAACAAACAACATGATATTTTTTGTAAACTTTCATATAAACAACAACACGCTCTTGGATGACATTAAATCTATTTATCACCGATTAATGTTTTTAGTACATTCCATACACATATGTCATTTCAGGCCAAAACAGTTTGATATTTCCCATTGTTGAGTTTTGCTTCATCTGACCTAATGGTATGTGTATTAGACTTAGAAGTCCAGTCACATTTATAAATGAACTTCAGTTATTTACAACAACAAAATCATTAGTTAAAACTGAAAATAACGTTTGTGCCAAACTTCACCCTGTAATGACCTCATCTCAATATTATAATATAAACATAATATCATTGACCATGCAAGGGATTGGGGGGGGGGTGCTATTTTTTTTTACTGTTTGGGTTGTACCGCATAAAGAGGCCTATATGCTGCGATTATAGACATGAACGTTTGAAACTAACTGCATGTATTTGTCAGGTTATCCGTTTACGTCTTAAAAGTGGTCTGTGATATTATCAGTGCTCAGTCTCAAAAGTTAAACTTATAGATTCCGCCACAACATTTACGTGTTAATTCTTCTTTGCTATAGAATACGATATATTAAGAAATAACAATGGTACATTTTCTACGAATATAAACCTTCGTCATAATGCTGGTTTTGTCTTAATTTTTTTTAATTTTTTATATTTAATTTGTTTATGAACATCAGTTAATATGTGACTTTCTGTACTGAAGGAGCAATTTATTAAAGATTTATTATACTAAAGATAACTTTATACATATTTGATCACTGTTTTGGATTGCCAGTACATTCATAGAAGTTCAGAAACCTAAGAGAAAATGACAGAATTGAGTGGAAATTGAATATTTAATGAGGAATGACGGTGGTTTCCAGCTAACTTTGCATACAGAAAATTTCAAAAAATTCATGCATCAATGAACTTCATACGTCAGAATAACCCTTAAAATTACAACCAATATGAAGGTTTTTATTTATTAGTATTGGTTGCAATCGTGATGGGTATGTTTATTGCGTGGTGGGATACAAATCAATTCCTCCCACAACCTCCGCGCCCCCCTCCCCGGCGTCCACTGCTCCGACCTACATGAACTTTAAGTGACATTTTTATTTTGGAAGAGGCAAAATACACCTTGTACATTTGTCAACGTTTCAAAAGACGTCACAGAAAACATCTATACATTACGCACACCCTACCTATGGTAATTATAAGCTTCAAGGATTAAACATTATGCAAATTAAAACTCAGTACTTTGTCAGATGTAAACACCGTTAAAATGTCGACCATAATTACGTAGAAATACATATATAAAATTTACAGTATACAAGTAGATTGCGGTATCCCATAATATTGTCAAGAACACAGGACGTCTTCATTTAGATTTGCTTACAAAAAGGCGTTCTTCCATAAACATTGACTTTCATAAAAGTCATTAGTAATCCATATTGAATTCTCGAGAAATATGACTATAGGCCTACAATAAGGCAAGGTGGTAATACTACTTTGCACGTTCTTTGGATAAACTCCATCAGGCTGGCGTAATCAAGTACTGTTGTTTATAGCAAAGCAAAACAGGACCTGATGGGTATAAATTAACGCGTTATCGTTTCAATTAGCCCTATATTAGACATTGTAGCCTATAGGTGTCACGTGTCGGTTGTTATGAATAAATTCTGGGTTTCGTTAAAACGGTATATACCTAAGTGTTATATGACATATCAATGTGATTCTAGCTATTCTAGAAGACAATCATTACGACTTAGAGGGAAGTGGTGTGTGTGGGGGGGGGGGGGTCGTGCTTGTGTGCGAATATAGGTGTGTGACAATGGTAAATAGACCCTCGGGGATGGATGGACGAAGAAGCAAAATCGGCGGGACGGTAGGGGCCTACATCAATATGGGGAAAATCGGATTAGAGAGGAGGATTGCAAACTCTAACGCACAAAATTTCGCAGCCTGAGCTAATTATGAGCATTGATATCTCCGTCACTCAGTAATCTGAAATAGGTTCGAATGTCCAACTTTCATACATATATCTGCTTCTATGTAGGTCCTTTACAGTGGCGGCTGGATCCAGGATTTCTCGGAAGAGGGGGACCGACAGACAAATATCGGTACATACCGAAATTACTACCGACATAGTCGGGCTGTTAAGAAAGAAATTGGTAAAACGTAAGGAAGTCACGCACACAAAGCGTATTAAGTTATTTCACTATGTAATTTGCTTTAAAAATATGATAATGGTATAGCTAATTTTCAAGGTCAACAACAGGTCAAACGGAAAGACCAGGGTCCCCACCCGGCCCCTCCCAGGCTGGATCCGCCCCTCAGTGCAATATATTTTCATGGCAGAGTGACTGTGATCTGGTTTCCAATCTAAAAATAACAATCAATTGAGCCCTTTCACCAGCCCAATAGCCAGCAATAAAATAACTCAGGGTCCTAAACGCCCTTACAAAATATTGAGATTTAGCTCGCTTCTGAGCACAACCTACCTTGGACCTACAATATTCAAGCAACTTGCTCGCAAACTTACTATACATATTGGATGTGCTTAGGATTTTTATGGAGGGTAGCTAGTGACCGGCTACTCCCGACCGACCGACCGCCCCCCCCCCACCCACACCTCATTGCTTTGTACCCTCGATTACCCTGAACCAGTCTGTAGTCGTTCCCTTACCTACTAAACCAGGTCCTATAGGCTACCGTACCTGTTTACGTGATGAAAATATCCATATTTAGAAGTTTTCTGAATAATAATCTGTTTCATATGCAATTGGGAGTCATCACTTTTTAATTTCTAATAACTAAAATGTAAATAACTTACTATTAATGTAAACAAGATAATACGTTAGTTCATAGTCAGGTCACGTATTAAGCAGCAAAAATTTTTTTTTTTAAATTATCATTATTTGGAGCTTCTTGGATTATACAAGTTGCTACAATATTTCAATAGTGATCTCCGCTGTGAAATTTCAAGAAATCACAAAAAAAGAAAGAAAGGTGATTTGGAGAGTGGCTTTGTGAACTGGTATTTATGAAAATGTTATTAATTTACTAAATAATTAGAGGAGAGGAGACAATCAATTCGACGTCTTTCCCAACTGACAATGAAGGTGGGATTATGGCCTCCCCCATCCCCCCTCTCCTTAACACACGAAAGAAAAGAAATGGCACAGTGCTAAACTGACCCCTTTTTTTAACTGTACGTTATTGACATATACTCTCTCTATATATTAGCCGAGTATTTATCCTTCCATGCATACACAATTTAGTTGACGGACAACGCCAAGAAATTAACACGTCATTCGAAAGTATACTAGATTGACGGCAACTGCTATCTTTTCACTATTTTTTATTTTTGTTAATCTTTGGTGTTACGTTCAGTTAAGCGTAATAATTGTTGTAAATATTCCATTCTGCTTGATTGAAACATTTTCCAAGGCTGCGTTAACGACTTAATCGATATAAAAAACGCAATGCCCTTTGGGTATTATAACTTCAACAACAGCCTGCGATGAAGATACATAGAGACCCAATGAGAAAACAATACAAAATGAACAATCAGGCCACAAATTAAAATATGCACAAAAAAGACCACCAAAAAAGATGTAAAACCATAGGTTTAATCTTGAGGGTATATTCGTCATCTGAAGTCACTTGTAAATATCCCTACTGGCAACATCGCCATATCTACATGGTCTAATATACAATTAGTTATCTGAGATTAAAAGAATATGACCTTTAAAAACAAAAGGGATCAACAAACAAATAAAAACTCGGACACAGATAAATAATGACCAATGAATGTTGAATAAGCTTTCCATCAGAAGAAATGGGAGTAGGCTACTGGATTAATTACATTAGACGCGCTTAACGTTTCTCGGTTATGAAAATTTAGTTGTTTGTTGTTTTGGAACCACGTTCATTTGCATAATCGAGGTAGGAGATTATTACTACAAGATCAGGCGCGGATTCAGGGGTTTGGAGATGCACTACCTCCCCACCCCCCCCCCCACCATCAATAAAAGTAAAAGCAGTAATTAGCACAAGGTTGTGTTTAGAGCTAATCTTAGACCTAATACATAGTGTAAATATGACCCATTCCATGCTTAATGTTATTTTAGGAACTAATTTCCATGTTTGCAGTGAACACGGCATTAACTTGGAAATTGGAATATAGAACACGTTACGAACACTATCAGGTAGCATTCGGCATGTATACATTTTTGTTATGTGCTATTGATGAATAGCGCCATCTCACTCTTATATCAGAGCCTTGCAAACTTTGAGGCCCACGAACTTCCATAAGGCTTGAAATACGAGTGCCCACCGCAGCCCTTGCCCTTTAACAGAACGGGTATTGGGGGTTGGAAATTGGTAGTAATCCCTGCCAAAACTTGTTAAACTAATGATTCGAGGTTTCGATTATCTTATTACACTGTTCACACGACATAGCTCTTATCATATGAATGTCCTGAACCACTATTTGATTTTACAATTACACTATGGCATGATAAACACCTGTCAGTCTACTGTTTACGTGGCAAAATACACCTCCAGAAATGAAAAACTATAAGGGTCTTGTTCTTAATGTAATGCAGCCACACACTAAGGATGAAAAGTAATCATGATTCCTACACTGAGATATCATGTTTAAAGGTTTTCAGAGTTTGACCTCTGGTGACCTCAAATGACCTTTGACTGACATCACCAATAACAGGCCTCTTGTATTTAATAAGGCAAAACCATATACCATGTATGAGAAGTATCCATGATTTCTACCATGAGATATCATGTTAAAAAGGTTTTCAGAGTTTGACAACTGGTGACCCAGATGACCTCTACCAAAAACTGAGTTCTTCAATTCAATATAACACATCCACATTCCAAGTTTGAACAGTATTTAAGCTTCCTAACTTGAAATCATGTTTACAAAGTTTCCAATATTTGACCACTGGTGACTTCAACGAAAAACTATAAGCTTCTTCTTCTCAATATGGCGCATCCACATGCTAAGTATAAAAGTACCCATGCTTGCTATCTTGAGAAAAAGTGTTTACAATGTTTTCAGTATTTGACCTCTGGTGACCTGAGATGACCTTTGACCTCCACCAAAAACAATAGAATTCGTCTACTCAATATGATGCATACACATGCTAAGTATCAAAGGTATATATGAAAAGTACCCATGCTTGCTATCATGAGATATCCTGTGTACAAGGTTTTCAGCATTTGACCTCTGATGACCTCAGATAACCTTTGACCTGCACTAAAACAATAGGGTTCTTCCTCTCAATATGGGGCATCCACATAGCTTAGTTCAACTACCCTTCTCGAGTTATCATTTTTACAAGGTTTTCACACCTCTAGTGGCGGCAAATACGATGGAATCAAAATAAAAGATCTCAATAGTAAACATAGGGTGCTTCAACCTAACAACATGTAACTTTAAGTTTAACCTGAATGCAGGTTAAAGGGATGACTCAATCACAAGGAAAATCAGTTAGAAAACGTAATGTATTACCCAAAGTCATACAAAATAAAAAATAGTTTGAACTAAATAATGAATTACCCTTAACATTCAGGATTTTTATCAAATCCCTGGGTAATAACTACCCATTGATACAACATCTTGAATAGTTTGTAAAACAATACACCCAAATTCTAAGCTTACTGTTTATGATTATTTTGTTAAAAGATGCTCTGTTTTTCACATTTGTTGAAGTACAAATATCTCAAAAAGAATTCTTACAAAGGAGAACTGACTAATGTTATCAAACATGAAATATGAGTGAACAGAGGTTATTGAAACGTGACCATCCACAGATGTAGTATCTTTTACAAACACACATGTTTATTTTGACTAGTGATGTCCACAAACTCCTACTGTACCCTCCATCATCAAACCCTCATCCTATACCCCCACCCCCCCAACCTAATGTGCTACCCTTTAAAAACATCCAAATGTCAATTGTATAATATTACATAACTTCTGGGTCCTTGTTTCACTCTAGGCCTACCTCCACTGAGTCTGACGAATAAAGATACTTTTATCGTTACAGATTCTGAGTTCATTGCCATAGTGTCAAATTCTTTACTGATTTATTTTGAATATATCATACTTTGCTTAAACATGGCAGTACTGATAGCTTGCTACAACAAGTAATAACTACCTTTCCCCTTATAGTTTGATATGGCCTCCCTCATCAAGCTTGTTATATGTTCTCCATTTGGAAACCAGTGTTATGTTATAGCTACATCCAGGAATACAAGGGGGGGGGGGGTGATATCCGTCTATTGCTACTACTAGGTGAAAGATACATGTGTTTCATGTGTGTGCCACTATCATTTTCTCAGTGAACAATACTTGGACAAACCACTGATGACCTCTGCTGTAGAGTTACAAGAAAGAAATAATCCAGGTGAACCTTTGTGGTGTGCTCTAGTCCTCCGGTTATACAAATCACAAAAACTGGTCTAAATCACAGTCATGCAGAATTGAGAAGGAAGCCATTTTCCTCATCATTTCATTGATAGATGAAGATTATTTCACCTCATTACATCCTACTGTACTGTATATAATGCAATATAGTCATGTACTGTATTCTGCCCGGAAGGTTCGAATCACAGCCTGCTTCTCAGATACTGGGAGTATAAAAGCTGTCCTTTGATCTCCAAAACTCAGGATTAAGTACTGAGGTTTCACCAGTTTAAGCTCATGAATTATTCATGAAAGTGTGATTGTTTCTGTACTGCCTTCTTCCTGGAGGGACTGGTAGAAATCTCGGACTTTCACTTTTTGAGGAAGAATATCTACCAAAATGGGAGAGAGAATATTTTGTAAGAAGAGATAAGAATATTGCCAAGAAAAAGAATTTGAAAAGGTCAATTGCATACAGGTTGTGCCATGGGTATACGTATGTAGGGGGACTGACAGAACATATGAATGAACAAATTGCAGAAATACTAAAAAATTTTACTGATCAATCGGTTTCAATGATACTAATTCCTGTTTCTAAATTTCTTACAATATGTTCAAAGCACATTTGAAGAAAATGTATAAATTTCATATATGCTCTAGTTTTCTCATCACAAAGAAAAAAGGGTTTGCTATTCTGCTCTTTCTTACATGCTTCTGCAACAGAGATAATACTATATTGATATTGTACAAACCTATGGGTTTATTTATGTTTCATTCCATTCAGTATAAGAGCACTGCTAGCAAAAGTTGAAGAGATAAAGTATGGTGGCATTAAAGGGTGTGAAGACTTGTGCAAAAAGAAAAGTCTAATGCTGGTAATCTGACCTAGTTTCGAATGAGGTGTAACAGAAGTGTTAGACACCACCATCGATCCCAGAAAATACACACACAGCTTGCTACCATCGGTAATTAGACACTAGCGTACAGTCAGTACATACAGCTGCGGTCAATACCCACAACACATGTACATAGCAGTGATGGACATCTCAGGATAAAAGATAACAAGGTATCACGTTTCATTACTGTCTGCATTTTGTAGCGACACAAACAAAACGTCACTTGCAAGCAACAGAAAGTTAACTTTTTGAGATGGCCGCACGCGGTTTGGGGCGAGTCTTCAATGCCTTTAATTACGTGGCATTGATATGTGGGTTTACCTGAAAGAAACTGAAATGAATCATGCTCCTCCACCACTTCAGCTAGGCACTTGTATGTGACATCTTTGCCAGTCTTCCTGTGTCCCTCTTGTGACAAGGCATGAACAAACAATTCCTGCATATAAATGAGAAAGACCACGTAAACGAATGAAGCATGAATGTGCATTCCACCTACAACGGTCAACACGGTAATCTTTGAGACTTGACGTCATTGCCAGTCATAAAATCAGTTATCTGCTTCATCTTGGAAAGCAACTTTTTGACCACGAATGAAAGAACCAGCAACAATTCTTTCTTGTTATCATTTTAATATCATACAATTTAGGAAATGTAACGATGGTATTAATTCATGATTTGATATCAATTTCAATACAAATATTCATGCTAGGTAGGTTAAATTTTCCATAAGACCATGCAAGATAACGTTAGACCTGCACTAACATTTACTGTACTTATCAACAATTCGCTAGTAGTAATAACATAGTCTGTATAGGCCGCCTATATGTAAATGTTTATCCTGGAACCTATTGTCTGCACTACCGTTTTACAGATACCAGTTTCGCGAATCAGTTTCTAATATACGTACTGTTGCTTTTGTGATTAGATGTAGTGATTCCTGACTTATGACATCGATTTCAGGTGAGCTTTTCATTATTGTACGGATGCGTGCTGTTGGAAGCCCACCAGAGAAAGGCTTCTGTTCTTTTTCTGCTTTGATCATCTTGAATAAACAGCGGGAGCCAACGCGAGCTTTTTTTAATTTTTGAAACTGAAGACGATTTTGGGACAGCAGGTTGTCCAGATTTGAATGTGCAAATTAGCTGTGCTAGAAAAGCTAGAACAGTTCTCAATTGATTGCGTTGTTCATGCAGCTAAGCAGCGACACACATAGCAGGTTCTAGGACAATTCCCCCCTGGACAACTGCCCCCTGGACAATTTCCCCATGATAATTGCCCCCTGGACGATTCTCCCCTGAAAACTGCCCGGACATTTGGGGGGGGGGGGGGGGGGGGGGGGGGGGGGGGGGGGGGGGGGGGGGGGGGGGGGGGGGGGGGGGGGGGGGGGGGGGGGGGGGGGGGGGGGGGGGGGGGGGGG
>JAIPMN010008823.1:0-16316 GCA_020650975.1 Apostichopus californicus | reverse complement strand
TATCGTACACGTGGGAGTCATACCGCTAATACACGACGCATATACAACGTCGTATATTCCACAACTTTACCGAGTATATGCAGATTAAAAACGACTGCCGCAAAAAAAATACAATTTAAGATCCTCAAAGAAGGCTGTTTTAATGAAAGAACTTACAAAATGGAGCTAAATTGCGGCTCAAAGTGAATTGTTTTGGGTCGAATCGCCAGCTTTTCCAACACTACCGAGTATTGCTTAAGTAACAATTACTCTAAGACACTCTCCAAAGTTTTTTTTTTTTTTGCTTTACCAAGTGACCATGAATCGAGGAGGTGATTAATTAATCAATCTGTTCTTTGATTCGGAAATTGGCGTCACCCAGACATTTTTATATTTACTTTTATATAATATAAAGTACATACAAACTAATGAGCTGTTTCGCTTTAGTATATTGATAGAGTAAATCACACGCAAGCAATCTGTTTTAAACTTCAAAGTTAATTGCGTTCCTAAAAATAATACTTCAGCTGAAGTAACCGCAAGCATTCTTTTTGGGAATATTATCTGCGATAAATAAATGCATGAACAGTCGCCCACCTTCTTGCGTTACCATTTCAAAAATTGTCTTTTTCAATTTATCCAGGGTCATTTTGCGGCATATTTAAACTATATATAGGTCTGTAGTTATAGGTCTAATCGCAATGTTATATGCTAATAACTATTCTTTTGTATTTTGATGTGTGGTTTAACCTAGGGGGGGAGGGAGATACACCCCACCCACCTCACCCCATAAGCCTGATCCGCACCTGGTCTTCTAATCTCCTTTAGGTGGTGGGATTATAACATAAACCGTACAGTAGTGTATACCACAAAGATCTCGTTAAAACCGTGCACCAGATATATTTTATTAGTATTTCAATCAGTTGAAGATGAGGTTTCTAGATTAGACCTTTATTTCCATTGCTTCAGCCATCTTCTAATCTGAAGTATGTTTATATATAGTCTGACATGCCATTCTTTACTGCACATATAAACTGCACTTTGCAACGTAGCCCTTGTAATTTAAAAACCACATCATTATATTCCAAACACGGGGTCTTCGAGAGAGCCATCAAGGGTCGGGTACGGGGACAATCCTATCACATGGCCTATTTTTTGAAGTCTTCATGTTTCCTTAAATATATTTTGAAATGGGCAAACTCTTCTCTTCATCTGCTGGACCCTTATTTACCCCGGGTTGTAGACCCCTGGACAACCCCCCTCCCGCCGACTCCCTTCCCTCAGATCTGTCTAGACGAATAAAGAGTGCACGTGGTTTTTTCATCGTACGCGTGTTGTCTTTCATAGCCATCTACATGATGTAGGTTAAGGGAACTTTGTATAGAATTCAACGGAAAGGAAACATAATTCAGTAACACCAAAATTCACTGAAAGTTGCCTTCCTCAGTTTATGTCACCATAGAAACTAGTAAACACAAAGATGGTCACAAAAGTATGGATATCAAGCAATCAGGTATTACAAATCCATTATAGATATTTTGAGAAAGTGTTTTATCCATTTGTTATCCTTTTTTGGCCGTTATAGCATATCTAGCCGATTTCTTGTTCTTGGAGAGGGGGGGGGGGGGCTCATATATTTCTTTAATGATGATTGTACTTGCGTGGGTTATGTCTCATCGGAGTTTTACTATAAACAGCTTGGCTCCCATTATCTGATTTCCAGATAGTTTTTATACCAGCCTCCGTGTAGTCCTTATTGTAAATGTAAAGATAAATTCTAAACGGATCGTAGTTCACTCCATGCTATTAAAATACCAATCACCTGATTGGGAAATAAGAAGACGGTTTGTTGTTTATATTTATGTTTGTCAGTACCAGAAGTAATCCAAGTGTCGGAAGATAAAATAAATTAAGCCTTGACTAATCTAAGTCTTATTTCTCGGAAAATAAAATTACTGTAAGAATTTCTGACCGAGGTGTGACTATAGGCTAATACAGGTTTTAACAAAAAAATAAAATAAATAAATAAATAACCAGGTAACAAAGAGGTCAACGCAGTTGATTGTTGGTAACGTTCCCCCCCCCCCAACCCCCTCCCCCCTTCCCCACCGCAAACAAATAGAAAACTGCATGATTGTCTTAAATAATTGGGATTTATTCCAGAATTTGGATATAGAGTCAACAATTCACACATTCCGTGTCCCCGACTGTAGTGGCTACAATCCCTTTAAAGGTATTAAAACAAACTAGTTAACATAATACTAATTCTATAGACCCCTCTAAATGTTATAATTCAGACCTCTCGGAGGTTCATGTACATCCAGGGCGCAACCACGTATAATTCTGGGGAGGGGGAGGAGGGGGTGGAGATAACATAATCCTCGTGTACAGTACATTAAGACATAACAAGTAGACGGGTACAACCTAAACGGCCTAAAGTTCTGTAAAATTGTTTTCAAAAGTTTTAAAATATAGCACAAGTTTGCATCTATAAGCACCGCCCATTTAACCAAAATTTTTCAAAGCGGAGTCGACACTCCTTTCCTAAATAAGACCCCCTATCTATATATATTAATCAATAAATTTAAATCATCCACAGAAGATGACCTTGTGGTCATCTTCTTGTATTTGACCTTGCGGATTAGAATCACTAGTATAGAAAGGAAGCAAGCAAGCAATACACTAAATAAAGGCAGATATTTTGCCAATTATTGTTTGGTTTTAATTGTTTATTTGTTTCTTTGTTTATATTTGTTTGTTTACTTCCTTGTTCGTTTGTATGTTCTTCGATCATGAATCAAGTGAATTTGCCACGAAAACATTTCATGTCAAGATGAAAATTTTAATGTCTGTGTAGTATAGAGAGCAATCCGTACCCACGGAGAGGACGATTTTAACACCCGAAGAGGATTTTAATTACGGCAAGACGGTAAATTCATGAATACTTAATGTCGTTTCCTGGAAGAAATAATCGGAATGGCTGGTGAATTGAAGGTTCAACATTAAACATGACATGTGATTGATATTTGTCTAAAAATAAAATATGGACTCAATGGGAAATGTCAAAAGTAGTGCACATTAGTTGTTTATTATTTATTATTAGTTTCATTATACATACGTTCCTGGTATATAGGAAACTAATTTTTATGGTCCAAAGGCAAAATCCACCAAGGTGTTCTTACAAAGATTGACACGGGGTTTACTTCCCAGTCAGTAATCTATACTGTGCAACTTGTATTAGCTATAGTAAACCTAATCCTTCAGTGCAAAACGCTAATGCACATGTAATGAATATGCATGTAGTAAAATTGGTTTTAGTTCGTAACGTTTGTGACGTCAACATACATGTGTTTGATCTCTATACTTTTCAAAGTGACTAATATACTAAAACTAATGATAATAATAATCAGCCTCAGTTATTTTTACGACGCTTAAGCGACCACAAATGTGGGAGATACCTTCAAGGGCTTATGGATTACAACTTACACATCGGGTGGCTTCCAATTCAACATTTTAACTCAAATTTGGAATCTTTTCAATTTAGAAAGTCCTTTCAGGTGGGAAAACCGTACTGTGAGGGGTAGATCATTTCAGCCCGTACCCCCCCCCCCATTAGATTCACCCTAAGCTGTTATTATAAGAACCCTTAAAAACAAACTCTACTAAAACTGAAATTTGAATACACTGCGTCGAAACAAAGACACTAATGCCAGTAACTTTTCTTTGTGTGTTAATATCGCCCTGTTATATATACATACAAGATCGTCCTATATACGTCGCTATGCATGTCCGTATAACTACATAATTACATACATTGGCGTATAAATTAACTTCCTTAATAAATATAGCTACGCGACTAGCTTCGTAATCTACTGTAAGAAATTTAATCTACTGTAAGAAATTTAATTACATCCAATGATTTATTCTACTGACTTATACCGATACTAAAGCCACACTAGCTTATGTTAATACAGTGGGTAACAAAAAAAACTAAAACGAAGACATACACATGGATTTCTTACCAGCAATTATTGCGGCCCACCAGATAAGCCGTATACAAGGCCTATTAATGACATTACTAAAGTTGGCGTATTCTTAGTTAACTGTCCGAAGCTTTTGAACAAAGCCGAATTATAGTCGGTCCGTGGTGATTAGTCATAATCAAAACCGTTATTTGATGTTTATGTTGAATATAACATGGAGGAAGAGAGGGGGGGGGGGTTATTTGCATATCTTCGGGCCGGACCGGTATAGGAAACAACTTGATAACCGTGAGAAAAAAGTATTGGCCGTGTGACAGTGTAAAACCGTTATTGGGTTGCCAATGCTCTTTTCTGAAACCAATTAAGACTGGCGAAAGTACAAATGGTAAATATATGTAATGAGAATCGGTTATTTCCGGGTTTTTTTTGTTGTTGTTATGATTTTGTTTCAAACTCGAAAAAGAAAAGACAAATGGGTATAGATGTATGTGGTCATCGTAACAATGACCATGCCCCCCTCAAGTTCTTAAGTAGGATCACCATCCACCCTCCTCGCCTCAGCTCCCGTCACCTCCGTCTTCATGATGTACGGTGACATTCTCATTCCAACCACTATGCTTCACTATTTGTCAGACATAAAGTCCGTTGGATTGCATTATTACAGACGGTTGCACTGTTACTTCTATATTTACCAAAACATACCGCCGATTAACCTACAAATATCCGGTATAAGATAACATTTATGTATCTATGTTTAGCAGTAAAAATAAACAGTATAACTTGCAATTGATGATTTACAGAATGCACATGCGCGCTATGTTGTTCAACTGCCCTCACATTTCCATTATTGTATGCAGCATGCTGTACCACGCGCAAAAGTATGACGTCACTGACGCGTGATGACATTAACCGAACATCTTTAAACAGCAATTGTGTGGGGGAGGGAGGGGGGGGGTTCACTCCGCTACAATAATTATTCCAAGCAGCGTACATGACAATGTGTGTAGCAAAAACAAAACCATATTTCTAATCTCTTGTTAATAGTTCCGATGGCTTCATTCAGCTAAACGAATGACTTGATATAGCAAATATAACAACATTAACATTTACATTATCAATACAACGTGTTCTACGCTCCTTTAAAACAACCTTCATGGTTTTAATTAGCTTTTCGAATCACGAAGCAGCATTTTACACAACTTTGACAGTACAAAACGGGAACCTTTTCATCTGCTCCTTTTAAAACAATTTTATTTTTAGTTTGGTCGAAAATTTATGGCAAAGCTTTCTTTCTTCTTATTTCGAGGGAAAAAATAAATATTTTAGTCTCAAATAAGACAAAACACGTAATTCCTCCGTAGACTTCTTTTACCACTGCATATAATAGTAAATAAGGATATGTCAGAGGTTAGTCTAATCACGGAGCGTAATAAGGGCCATGTTCTATTGCGAGTAGTATGTACATTTCGTCGCCCAGACACATATTCATATTAGCGTTAATCAACATAAAACAGCAAAATAGCTATTTTCAAAATTCTGGACCATTTCCGTCATCCATATTGGAATCAAAGAATAGATCACGAATCAAGAGTGAACAAAAATTTGCGTTGTCATGGGGATCGAAGTGTTGAAATGTGACCGACAATAATGCAATGAGGATCCCTTAAAAAAATCTCTTCAGGTCAAAAAAATTACTTTTATATGTCGTAGACTATTAAGCTACACTGCTATAACTCCATAAAATTAATTCTATACAATACTTCAATTTTAAACAAGTGAAGTTCAACAATTAAAAGCGACTGGGCTGTTCAGTCTAATGTGAATATCTTGAAAACCTCAATAGCTATATAGAAAGATTACTACATCATCCAAGTTTGTATTCTTGGACTGTTACATATCAAGGCTGAAACACTGCAATGATGGGGGGGGGGGGGATCCCTTTAAATGATCTCCTCAGGTAAAACTGTAACTTTTCATACGTCGTATAGACTATTAAACTACATTGCTATAAATTCACAAAAGAAAATTCTATACAACACTCAGTCAGTTTTTAGAAATGACCCTTTTAAAACAAGTGAAGTTCATCAATAAAAGCGACTGGGCTGTTTAGTCTAAATTTGTGAATATCTTGAAAACCTCAATAGCTATATAGAAAGATAACTACATCATCCAAGTTTGTATTCTTCGACTGTGACATATATCAAGGCTAAAATAACGACCTACTAAAGTCGACACGCTTTTACAGTATCATATATGGATTCGTTTGACTACACGCCATATACACCATTGATTGACATATCAAACCAAATTTATATATTTTTCTAAACTCCTTTGAATTGGTATTCGGTGTTCTATTCAGCTCCACCAACCATGCTTACTTCCTCACAACGGAGATAGTTTGAAGTATAGTATAAAAGCACCGTTTGTTGTTCATTGGGCCGTATCAAACGAAATATGCGAAGAATTGCAATGTCATTCGAAAACTCCAGCTATCACCGCTCAAATCGTGGTAAAACACGCTTTCTGTAACGTTTAAGATATCAGTTATATAAATGAACCTAGTACCGCTCTGGTTGTGAGTGAGTGCACGTTACATAGCCCCCCCCCCTCCCCTCTCCCATTGCCCTCTCCCAGGCTATACCAAAGAGGTATAAATTCCCTATACATCCTTACATGCACCTAGATGCCAGTAACATATCTTCTAAGATGTTATCTCCCATCCACTACGAAGATATATAGTTTATATCGTCAATGTTCAACTTGTATAGATATTAAAAGAATGTTGCGGTTTTCAATGTAAGCGAAAGACATTGTTTGTTTTTAGAGTTTTCTATGCTTACATGAAGTATGTTCTGTATGAATTGTGAACGATATGACGAGTCAAAGAGAAGTATGTTCGTCGGCAGTCATGTTTATAACGAGCTAACATTCCAACATATATATATGTTCGCAGCGGTAAATGGCATAGAACATGTTTGTCACCAACAATAACATAGATGATATACACATGATTATCCTGTACAAAGAGTCTAAGAGAGTTTACAACCTCACGGCCAATTTATTGTCTTTGTGACTCTCCAGTCTGTTCCAACGGGTCGGGTCCCCGAGGAAAAATATTGAACCGAGCCCATTTCTTGATATCTTCAATTTTGCAATCATTTTATTACGCAAACGAGAAAACAATTATTTCCATCCCATATTTTTTTCCGGGCTCCCTTTATTGACACCCCCCCCCCCCTCTGATCAGGACTGCTCTGTTCTTTCTCCATGTTCTTTGTTGGTATATATTGGCTATTTCTTATACATTCTTCTTCGCCTTCTATCGAGACTTGGCACAGCTTTAAAGTGATATTCCGATAACAGGCAATGTGTCACTAATGTGAAGATTAAGGGGCATTCAACAACACCGTGAGTTGAAAACCCCATCTTGATATCTTTTTCCTAACTCTTAGATAGCATATGGTTGATTGAAAGTTTACAAATAGTTTGGACTCATATAAACGCCCTCAATAAATCAAAGTTACGTGCCCCTTTGCAAATTGAGCCCCCCCCCCCTCCCCCATTCTCAAATTGCCCCGAACCTCCACCAGACTGAACCATAATTAATCATCATCATTAACTGACACCAACAAGTGTTTTGTGGTGAAGAGCCAAAACAAGTGATAAAGTCTGTCGTGTACAGATGTTATGTTCTTGAACATATCAGACGCTGCGTAGTTAATAAATAATTATCAGAGATTTTTCTTACCTTTAGTGTAGATCAATCAATAAACAAAATAGTTCCTTATCTTACTTATCTGAAAACTGTGGTTATATACTCTAGTCGCTTATCGCTACACCAAATTTGTGGTCAACAGATAAAAAAAATTATATCAATTATAGGTAAATATCTTCGGTATATATATATATACGCGATGAAATAGCTGTTTTATAAGCAGTGTTCCGTCAGTTGTTATATCAGGGAACATATATACAACAGCCAACAAAGTTTAATCGGCATGTATGGTGAATAGTGGATACTTTTTAAGAAAAAGTCTCCCAGGAAAGAACCTGGTCACTAAAACCAGACTACCGAACTACTGATCCGCTCTCAACCCAAGTCCCCTTGCATCGAGACTGTGACTGTGTGATCATCGTCGGGTCACAGTGTGCATCACTGGTCATTCCCCTCGAAAGGGAACAGATACTACACATGATCTTAGCCAAATGGTGAATAGTGGATACCACTGGTGCCTTTCGACGAAGAAAAACATTCTCGTTTAACTTAGAGCGATGTTATCTATAAGAAGCAGTGGCGTCTGAACCAATATTGGGTCCCTGGGACAACTATATCAATAGGTCCCCTTTAATAAGTTTCCATACTTCCATTTTATATTATGAAAATGAGAATATTTTTCGTAGCCTCCTAATTGACCCCGGGACCGGAGCTATTGCCCCCCCCCACCCCCAAATACGCTTCCCCTGCCCGAACCGTAATGGGATAATTTTCGGTATTGGAGTAACAGCCCCATATCATGGGAGGGCAACAAGTCTTATCTTTCTATACCTTCATATCGTGGTTTACAGGGTAGTACACTTGTTATATCCCCACCCTATAATATCCCTCTCCCCATATCTCTTCACCCTTCCACATCTATAGTATGTTTTTGTACTGTCATATTTAAATTGTATGTCTCTTCTCCGAGTTCATATGTAACATATGTAAATTTTGTGGCATCTGAGCTCTTCACATAAACCACATGCAGGTTCCTCTGCAGCCGGCGACCCTTTTTGTCCCATTGAATTCCTCAAATTGCTATTCAATCGAGCCATTACTTTGCTTCTTTTCTTTGACTAAAAACCCGTTGTTATAATTTACGCTATTATATTCACTTTTTCGTCAGACTTGTGTACACAATAATTATTGTCTGCCACAGCTGTTGCATGCCTGCCTCCTTGTTCGGAGTCAATGTCCACACCCCCGTCGCCATAATAGATTAGCCTATTTAATCTATTGTTGCTTCTTTTGAGTCGGGTATGTGGGTGATAATGCAAACGGAGGTGGGAACTACAACAGCTGATATAATCCTGATTGTTGAGGTACGCTGAGTACGCGAGTATATCGTACGTCTATATCTACTATACATTATAGTGTATACGTTAAGGATATCTTCTTTATTTCGCAACTTCTGTTATCTGCAGTACCAACGAATACAGTGATAAGCCGCTCGTGTTTTTTTTTTAAAGTAAAGAATCTTCCTTTGGCCAAGTACTATTGTGTTGTAATCTCTTAGATAAGATAAGGTAGTTACTCTCTTAATGAGCAACCCTACAGTGTTAACACCCCGTGAGCACTCAGCTTTTGTACTATATCGTAAAATGTGTACAGTATTTCGTAGAGATTTCAGATTAAAAAAGCAGATGTTAACACCAATTATCTCCATATCAAATAAATGGATGCAAAAATTAAGCATAAAATAAAATAGCAAAATGCATAAAACTGACCTTGTTCACACAGTGGCTTTTCGAAGAAGTTGCGCAGCTGGTAGAAGTTAGGTTTGGAATATACTTTTTCATCGTAACAACTTTTCAATCATTATTTTCATCTGCAGGACAGAAAGAAAAATACATAGAAGCTACTTAGTCATTCGTTGACTGATAACCCCTTCTCACCCCCCCCCCCCACCCCTCCTCCCTCTCAAAGCTTGTGCGGACTATATATGACAACCTGTAGTGTCTGTTCGACCGACGAGCCTAATCAGAGAAGTGGAAGTTAGGGAGGGTGCGTTACCGTAAAGAGAAGTTGCATCCTTTTCGTGATTTCGTGAGATATAGAATTGCCTCAATTAAGCTGTATTATGTTGAACTGCCTCTTCTATTGAACCCCTCCACTTAATCCGGCTTATCCTACTCCACCTATAATCCTCCCAAATTCAGACATTTGTTTAATTTGAAACTGTATTTTCAGAATACTGTAAAAAAAGAAATTGTCATGACACTTGTGTATGTATGTGTGTGCATGTGTGTATTTTCTGCTTCATCAAGTTATCTTGAGTCAAGTTATCTTGACTTACCAGTACACCTGCAAGTTTGGTTTTCCTACTTTCGTTGTTAATGGAAACATTTGGCGTTCCTTAATAGGAGTAACCACTTCTCATGTCAAATTCCCCAGACCATGGAGTAATCATATAAGATGGTAGTTCTCTTCCCTTTACATAAGTTGCATCGAACGAAGAAGCCTCGTAGATATATTCAATTTCACTAAATCAGAGATGTATATCAAACGTCGTTTCGTTTTCACAAGCTCATTTTTGGCGGGAAAAGTAAATTGAGGGCGCTCTATAACAACGCTTTTACCCGTGCTATATATCTTCATTTTTTTTTAATCTCAACTTTCAACTATCATTACACTCGTTCACTCTCTGTTTTAATTATTACTTCTTTTTGTGATGAACTCAAAAGCTATACGAGCAATGATAACCAAAAACGATTTTATTCCCGTAGAGGTGTTGGTGGTTTGATGTTAAAGGTGTGGTGCCTTGAAGGTGTTGAATACTCAAAAAGAAAGTAGCATCTACTTGCATGGTTGTCTGTTCGTATTGTGTGTGTGTGTGTGTATTATTATTAGGCCCCCACAACCCACCGCAAGACTCCACCCCTCAGAATCTATACTCAGATATATTATGATATATGTAATGATATATGTATATATGATATAAAGATATATGCAATGTTATATTGTACTATGGACTTAGTGTTGAAATGAACGTACTCGACCTCCATCGACAAGCTTCGGATACTAAAGATGTTTGAGAATATCCAGCGACTCACCGAAAACGTAAGTTTTGCCACCAACTTGTGGACTCTCAAACTCTCACTGTACATTTACACACACATCCGCCTTCTCCTCCTCCTCCTCCTCCTCCTCCTCTTCGTTATCCTCTGTTTTTTCTTGTTTTCTTGTTGTTGTTTGTTTTTTAGCCAGTAAATAACCTGAATTTCGAGGTAACAAAAGAAACCAATAGTTTTACCACAAACAAAACGATTCGAACAGACAAACAAGAGAACCTCAGAGCAAATACATCTTTAAGACATTCATTAAAAAACAAAACCCCGAACCGAAAACCGTAGAACCAACAAGTGCATCAGAAGCGAACTAGTTCTAAACTTAATCAAGTATTTGTTGTTGTTGAGGTTCACTTAATGTGGTTATAATATATTATGTTTGGTTAAATATGTTGACGTTATTCCGGGTGTTGTAGTTATTCTCGTTGTTGAGCTGTTAAGGAGTATATAATGTTACTTTTGTTAATGTCTTTACTCTCTCTTTCATATTGATGTGGATAATGTTGATGATGTTGATAACGTTGACAATGTTGTCGAATGTGTTGTATACAGTTGTTTGATCCCTCGTGCGTAATCCTATAGTTATTTCAAATGTTTGGCATTATGATGAGACGGTTATCATTGTTTCTGTACGATTCCCTCCATACCACCCCCTTCACACAACTTCTCCCTCCCTTCCCACATAATCCCCTCCCCCCTGCGTTCCCCACACACTCGGTTGTGTAGGGATGGGATCCTGTTCGAGCTGTACGGAGTACATCCCCTTCAGGCACCCCCCCACACACACACACAGAAATTCCATCTATTCATTTGCGAAGCCATTGATTCCGGTTTCAACTAAACTACTATATATGTGTGTATACGTTGCACGATACACTCGCCTTTATGTTCACCCCCATCGGCGTTCCTCTTGGTAAGCGCATACCAAGTCATACACACAGTGTATAAAACTAATTATGCGATAATCTGTTGGGGACGAGGACTTTTCGCTGAAATATTACGACCGATAGAAAGGGTTATTATCTATACCGCAACGTATACGAAAGTTTACCAGCAAAAGTAAACACGGGACAGGCGTCGCTTTGATTTCTCCGAAAAACGATACAGAGTGAATCATGCGCTGTTAATCATGCGTTTGGAATCCATCTACGGATGACTACACAGAGTCTGCATCTGTTGCAGTTTTAGAATAGTTTTAAGTGGGATTTCGGGGGCATTTCTTCAAATTTCAAAGACAAAATTTAACTGGACTTCTCAAAAGACCTCATGAAACAACAATATTACCGCGCTCCATTTGTAGTTGTTTTCCCTTAGTGATAAAAACTTTCTCTCTTTTGAATACCAGAATGCTACAGAAACAGGAAAGCAGTTCACCATATAACTTGCTGCAAGTCTTGGTATGATAAATTTGCGTTACTTTTCATCTAGACTGCGTCAAATTTGGACAGTGGAGTATACATGATATATTCTTGTGTGCATAGTCGTGACTGCGTGTATGTATTACATTTGGCGGCGCGGGCGTCGATAGCCAAATCACCGCCTTAGGGACAATAATCATGTGCCCATTTTCGAAGTCCTTTTCATTCCATTAAGTGCATGATATGGAAAAAAGAGAATACATAATTATTTATCCCATATTTCACCCCGGGCCCTTACTAGACACTGGTCCCTCCCTGAATCCCCGAAACGACCCGAATACTTCCAGTCGGCGTCACTATACTGACTGTACATTTATCTATGAAGATAATTTTATGCGTGCATGGCGAGCTAAGTGAGGCGGCCTGTATCATTAGCATGGCATGCCTTCATCCTGCTCATGCTTAAGTGCTTCCGAAATAAGAGATAACTTAACGAAACTATACATGCAATCTTCAACTTTTACCTTTATGTATAATCACCTCACTGTGTTCATCGAATAGCCTATGTCTAAAGTATAAACGACTTCCTATATACGCCCAGTGCAGACCGACCTACATTTGTACCAAAACCACTTATACATTTTAGCATAGCCTAGTATATACATATATATATATATATATATATATATCTTCAGCACACTTCCATACGTAGAAGTATAAGCCACGGTCCTTTCTTCATAAGCCCAAATCATTCAGCATTAAAGAATGAAAAAAAAAAAAAAGTTAAAATCAAACGAGCATATTTTTTCAGCCATGTGTTCAAGGTTAAAATGTATATTGTCAAAACGTGAGATGATTAAGAATGACATCATGCCAGAAAGTGACACATTCATGCTAATTCGTCTCTTTGCGGTGTATTTGTCAGCAGACAGCTAGTAGAGCTGTATCAATATATAAGTTAATCACCGTAGCAACAGACGGACGCTAATATGCATACATTAAGATCACGACGAAGGTCGCAGACGATGTATATAAAGTTAACAGAGAACGTAAAGACTTTATTGAAGCGAGAGACTGCTTGCGTACATATAGTGAATTGTTTACGCTTCATCTGAACGCGACGGTTACATTAGAGTATATGTTTTATGTTCTTTATTATTATTATTGTGATCGTTGCCTCTACATATGCCACCGGCTACATTATATATAATCAAATATTGTTGCATTCGCCGTATCTCCGTGGAGGCTGCGGTTATAGGTAAATCAAGGCAAATTTAAGGTAAAGAATGTAAAAGAAGCTCTCACCGTAAGGGATTCGTTTAGCGAAATAATTGACTGGTGAATGTCAACAAAGTATATAACATCTGTGTCAAGTTGTTAAGGTGAAAGTTATTTTACTGTAGTACTATGAATGAAGGCTCAGTAACTACTATAGTTAGATGTTCATTATGTATATATGCTCTTGTCCCAATTACTCATACACATTATTCCCACAATGCAATTCTCCTGTAGCCACATATCGTATAAATAGAGAGGAACGTCTGTGGAAGTAAAATATGTATAACTGGGTGCGCACAAGAGGTTAGATCGAAGATTATCAAGTCACTGAAAAGTACAGTACAACACTAGGGCATGCAGGCTTCCCAACCAGGCTGAAAGGCGATTAAAATAGGTGCCATTGGCCCCTTATGCTACTAGAATTGATAACTTAATCACCATACCAACAGATGGAAGCTAATATACATTTTTTAAGATTACTATAGCTGTGAAAGGTAACAGATTGAATATTCACATGTATGTTTTTAACCATGCTGAGAGAAGGAACATGTGGCAGTATTAAGCCAGTTCCATCCCTGGACTTTAAAAATAAAAATGAAAGGGTAAATAAAATAAAAGAATTCTTACCAGTTTACAAAGTAATTGTTAATTTGAAAATATTTGAAAAATATTAACAGCTGAAGAGGTATAAATATTATTACAATCATCTCTGAGGATTTTGAAATGTCTCCGATTACATGCATTGATTAACAAATAGAAACCCTGTTTTCAGTGTGTTTGTTCAGTGTCTAATTGGTGTGTTGATCTCATTAACTAAGATTCACAATGACCCATTCTCCTGGAGCTGATACTTTTCCCTTAGGAAATGTTCAATACTCTATAACTATATATTTTTTATAGGTCTATGGTTTATTAATAAATTTCAGTTCTTGTTTTGATTCCAGATTTCCTCTTTTGAATTGGACAACTATAACTAGTTTACATGCATTTGTGATCTTTCCTTTGAAAGGGTGTGGGTCTGGTCACTAGACAAGCACCGTCAATCTAAGCTCCTGCAATAGTCAACTTTTATTTATACGAAAAAATAGCCTGGACCTGACATATTCACCCTCACCTCCTACAGACTCAAAAGTGTCATTAGTTAGTTTGATATTCATGGTAAAACTTTAGAAAGTTCATAGACATAATGTAGGCTTGGCCTAGCCTACAATATAGGTCTACCCTCGGCTAATCCACATTCATGTCTGCAAATAGCCTAACGTTATGCCTAGCCTAGTATAACTAAGTCTACCCTCGATTATAATCCACATGCATGTAAACAACTGAACCCGTCAGTGTGAACTGTGATAGGCCTAGGCTTGTTTAGAAAGTTCACACCCCAGCACGAGGCCTTGTAGGGCACATACATTAGGCCTAACAGACACCATTCAAACTTATGCTGGGACTGGACACAAGTTAGTCCTACATATGTTAGGTTTGCTTAGTTAGCTCCCATTGTCGGTCATAACTCACATAGGCCTAGGCTATAGCCCAGTATAGGACTACCCTAAAATTACAAAATACGTTTGAACCTCAGATTTCAAAGTAAGGATTGGTCTATAACTGGCCTTGATACACTACAGCCTTCAAATAATCAGTGTTTATCACCTGTGTATCATAATCAGTCAATATTCTTACTTATACTTGTACTAGGCTAGGTAAGGCCTAGTCTAGACTAGATATAACTATCTTATACTAGGCCTATAACGTACACTGCAGCTTAGTTAGAGTTAGACCTAGGTTGGCCTAGGCCTACGTTCCAATACCAAAAAGAAAATAAAAAGATAGGCTAACCAGCGTTGGACAGAAACGTTACGTACTTAGTCATCACAGATATAGGAGACAGACGATAGACATGATTTAAAGCAGCGATCAAGATATATAGGACTAGGAAGAACTTTTCATAGCGATCCTATAAGTTGTGCAAACTGACTGTACTTGATGACTTCACGGTCACCTAACTACTAAACTAGTATAGTAGTAATAACAGCATGGGCCAAGTACATAGCTCAAATTAACGTTAGTATAGCCTATATATACATGTCCTACCTACCTTGATATGATGTTGACGTTAGTATACTTTTGAATACCATGTTCAAAGCGTCTTACACACTAGTGTAATAGCTATTACTTAAGAGCCAAAACAAAGAGCCTGTAAAAGGATGCTGAGAGAATTTAGCTGACAACTAACGATAAAATTGTATATCAATCTCGCTTTACGAAAGACGTACGATAAGACCTACGATAAGATGTTGCTCCTGTACAAAGACTGACATTAAGGGCGTTGTGGTCAAGTGGTTAAGGCAGTGGACTTGTGATCTAAGGATTACAGGTTCGAGCCCTGGCCAGATCATTGCGTTGTGTCCTTGGACAAGGCGCTTTATCTCCATTGCTTCTCTTCACCCAGGTGTATAAATGGGGACTTGCGAGGTAACTTGTAAATATAGTTGCGTGCGCCGGTTTGTGGCTGCACCCTATGGGAAAGTCCCCCGGTGGACACGTGGTTGTGTTGCACTGTGGTGCCCCAGGAAAGATTGATTGAATTGTGCACACTTTGGTGTGTAGGTGTGTCAAGTTACCAATGACCAGGGTTGTAAAGTCGTGTGAGAGGGCCT
This sequence comes from Apostichopus californicus, assembly GCA_020650975.1. Taxonomy (NCBI): domain Eukaryota; kingdom Metazoa; phylum Echinodermata; class Holothuroidea; order Aspidochirotida; family Stichopodidae; genus Apostichopus; species Apostichopus californicus. The sequence goes on along the minus strand of JAIPMN010008823.1, from coordinate 239 downwards.
TGGTCCTGAACAAGACTGTAAACCTAAATAAATTAATTAAGGTCGAATTTCGAATTTACGATCGTATTTTGATATAAAAAGTCTCCCTCTCTCGAATATTTGTTTGTGTGATTTGTAAAAGAATTTTGTGAAATGATACTTTCTTGTAATATGGGTTTCCTCAAGTTCAAGCCACAGCAGCGCAAAGTTTGGTATTTTATGGCTAAAATGTATTTAAACAAAAATCATAGCCCTGCCTT
>JAIPMN010008822.1:0-21285 GCA_020650975.1 Apostichopus californicus | reverse complement strand
TTCGGTTTGCCATTGCTATTATGAACTGTGTCAAGAAACATTAGTATTAGAGTCCATTGCCTCGTTGAGATAATGGCTCTCTGCAGTGGGATGTCATTAGACCTCGTAGGCCGCCATTTACACATCTCACGTCTCCAATGGCTTCTTTGACAGGACTGTCCACTGATTCATAGCACAGTCGAAATTTTAATTCCTGCTGGACAGACTCGAGAGTTACAGATCAATGGAATTAATTTTCCTGCCGATGTAAGTAGTCATCACTGTACCAGAGGTACATCTTAAATGGCTTGTACATACAGATCACTTTATTTTATTTTTTCCTTTTCTTTTTTACTTTAGTTTCAGTGAGTCACATATATTGAGCAGATAGTCTCTCACAGAGACACTATAAACTGTCAAATTTAACCTCAGTTTCTGTGAACAATTTGTTTTGATCAAAATTTTCGCCCAATTTTTTTTTTTTGTTGTAATCGTAATATTTTTATAACGGCATATAACGGCAAGAGTTTGAGGCAATATTCTAAAATTTATAAAAGCAACCATTTGTTACTTGATCACTTAAAAGATATATCACAGTTGTACTTAAGTCCTATCGAGGCATTTGATCAGCTACGTAACCCATAACTCACATTTATATCTGACATTTATGATATTTACTAAATCACTGTAGGCTACAAATCACAGACATATGTACAATTGTACAGACATATGTACAATATGAATACAACATAGGCAAATATTCCACCGTATATGCTTGGATTCCTAAGGAGTTCCAGTTTGTTTTTCCATTCATTAAGTACTCTTGGTTTCAATTATTTGTCTCTCACCAGACATTTAGTTTCAGCTGTCAGATTCAGTTTGGTGGTCTTGACACACTGTCAGTACCAGCTAATAGGTTAGAAGATGGTCTTATCGTATGTGAAGCCAACTTGGTAAGTGTAAACACACCGGGAAGTCTTGTCTCTTATGCTGTTTCCTTACAGCAGTATTTCAAATGCTGAGGAGACAAACAAGTTTTGTTCTTATGTCATTCCGTCTGAAATAGACACGTTTATACAGAATTCCCCAGGCTCATTTATCATGTATAGTAATTGTATTATTCTTTAAAAGAAAACAAGCATCATTGGACTTCTTTTGAATATGATTAATTTAATTTGTTTCACTGTTCTTTAGACATCTTGCATTGATGCCTAACAATCAACCTGCTGTATTTGTGTCACAAAAATGACCATAAATATTCATCTATGCATGAATGCTTAAGTAACATTGAATAGTTAGCTTTGAACCATCAGTTCACATTGCATCCCATACCCACCTCTCCCCTCCCAGTCTCCCTCCCTCAACCCCCTGCCCCTATCTGTGATACCAGAATCACCCTAATATTATATATCCTAATATGATACAAATGAAGAGAAAGGCATCGTCCATACATTCCGTTTATTTTTCATCTGTTTTGTCTTCTACAGTTCAAGTATTCTTCACCAGATGAATCTGTCAGTGGTTCCCTGAAGGTCTTCTGGGGGACCTTCCCTCTTGACATGGAGAATGACATTACAGGTAATTTCAAATCTCTCTTTCCCCTCTCTGGTTACCATTTGTGTGTTTTGTGTCTTAGTTAATTTCAGGTATCTTTGCCCTATGTGCAGTCCAGGTGGTATAGCCTCAACCTGGTCATCGTCGGCAACTTCTGTAAAGATGGTAGTCTGATGTCTAAGATTTCATATTTTTGATATCGTTATTTTAAAGCCAATATTTTTTTGTTGGCAATCTTCCCATCTTTTGTGACATTGGTCAGGAAAAAAATACTGCACAAATATTGTTCTTGGTTTCGTATTGCCAATTATTACAAATACATCCTTATGTCATCGGTAGAAATTTGATGAGCTAAGAGGTAATGGCTTCCTTTGTAGTTTGAAAGTATTTTTCCACTCGTTGTAACCATGCCTTCGTATGTAACAAGATGATAACAAGATCAGAAGATGTTGGTCACATGCAATCCTGTCAATTGTGTTTGTTTAATGATGTTGTGGTTTACAGTACCCTGACAACTAAGTAAGGAAACTTTGGCAGCCTTAAATTAAAAACGATGGATGTCACCAATAACAGTCAAGGAGGTGAACGTGATTGATGGTCTTTGTTTGTTCTTCAGAAAACTTGGCATTTAATAAGCAGAAAAAACTGTAGAAGATGTAACTGCTTTGTTCCTGGCTTCAATGAAACATTTTAGTACATGTACATCTGTTGTTTAAAGTAGTTGATTTTCAATTTCTGACAACTTTACCAAAACTAACAAAGGTCTTAAATACTCATAAGTCTGCAATTTACCAAGCTGAGACATTAACGTAGATTTTTTTCACCGGAGGAACGATTATATCAAGATTTTGTGTTTGATCCTGAAAATTTGTGGCTGTTATACTTCTTTAATATGGTACTGATCGTGCACAGAGTGCAAATCAGAACATTTCAATGTGGGATTTCCTTCTGGTATTTGCAATTAAACTTGAGGGTCAAGATAGTGACCTACATATACTTTATGGGATTTCAATTTCGAGATAATATGAATGATTTATTAAAATGAGTGAAAACGTGACTTTGGCCATCAAATAAATCTTAAAATCTGGGTTTCTGTGATATCTGGTTTACATTGATTTAGTTATGTACTAGATGACATGTCATTGTTACAGGTATAAACTTTTCCTTCATTTCAGTAACCATTTACAAGTGTAACAGAAAGGCGGTTACTAAGCTAGACGATGAGACCAAACCAACTTGCGGGATGTGTCTCAGCATTAACGAAAGATTCAACTGCAGTTGGTGTCCTCAACTCAATGACTGTTTGTCACCGGTGGACACCAGCACCTGTCAAACAAACGAATTACTCAACAAAGGGATGACCTGTCCGAATCCCACGATAGTTAGCGTAAGTTCATGGCACTTAACCGTTTGGCGTTACTGCATTTTAGGAAGTGGTCGTTCATATATTTCTCTACCTTTTGTGAGAGTAAAAAAGGAAGACTCTTTACTGAGTAAGAGACTTCTGAAATGAGGAATACATTTAACAAAACAAGAGCGAACAAAAGTACTCTCAGTGCGTGTATCTGGTTGATATCTTGGAAGTATGCCAATGTTACCACATTGACACCATCAAACCCTCGCCTATCTGTCGACTTTAAATTCTGTATGAAAATAACTTGCTTTAGCAAATGTAAAAGAATCGAAAATAACTTAAGCTTTTCATTCTTGACTTTGTCATATTTAACAGTAGAGCAATGCTACATCCATCGTGCTACTATTGAAAGAGATGATCATTCGTGGTTGTCAAGGACACTTCATGTATAAGAATAGCTAGGGTAAAAACTCATTCAAGTGAAAGTGATTCGTTCCAGTCAACAAGAAAAAGGAAAATTAAGTGCTTGAGGACATAAGTCCAGCACTTGTCGTTGCCAAGAAGGTGACTGGGAGAAAGCATTGTGGTTTTAGCATGGACAGTTATAGGCTCCTAATTTACAAATATTCCTAGCAAAGTAAGTCCTATTAAGTTCTTAGTCAAATACTGCCCTTTGTGGATGAATGAAAAACAGCTTGTCCGCTGGTAATGAAACATATACAGCAGTGATTTGCCAATCCCAAAATGGCTTAGAGGGAGAGTTGATAAATAACTTTAAAGCACTCCTTTGAAACCAACCCACTATTCTTTAAAAGAAGAAGAAAAAAATTCTACTTGTGCAGTCGATTGGGAATAGCAGTCCCTTGTATTCTCTTCTAGCAAAAAAGTAACAAAACCACCGTGTTTTTTTCCTTTCCTGTGAAACATAGATTTACCTATAATTGACTACCAGATTGAGGATCTTTCAGGCGACATAAATCCACCCGATATTGTGAAATGTATTTCCTGATCGATTTTCAGTCTGCAGTGAATGGTGTGTGGGACATTTCATTACTTTACCAGATCAATTTTTGCATTGCATGTGACCTGCTGAATACACAAAAAAGATCATTCAACATTAAAGGCAAGCGTTTGTGTAAATCAATAGAAGAAATGTGGTCATTCAGACGATATTTTGATTGAAAGAATTAGGAATCATTCCAGTTTGAAAGAGATTAGCTCAGTGAAACAACGGTTTATATGTCTTACTCTCATCGAAAAGTTCATACTTTCATGTCAGAACCCCAGGATAATGATTTCCTGCCACATTAATGAGAGCCAAGAGGTTCAATGGTGGTTTCATTCCTACCATATCTGCTGAAGAACCACTTCCAAATCAAAAGTGGTCTCCTAATATGCGTTGTTAACATTTTGTAAGACGTCTTTCCTCTCAAATGAAACTACTCTTTGAAAGTCCAGTGATTATATCAAGACATTAAAAAGCTATCAAATCATTGTCTGGAAATATAATCACACGCACAGAGGACTGGATTACTCGAACAGGGAAAAACCTGTCCTTACCCAACAATAACCAGTGTAAGGTTCACATTTATTTTCATCTTTAGCTTTGTATTACATTTGACATTTTTAAAAAGGGTTGATTGGACTAAATTAGGTGATTGTCATCTTTGCTTCTACACCTCTTTATATTCATGATCTTCAGCTCTACTCTATCTATTCGAAGTAGGTTTATATTGATAAAATGAAATCATACAGCAACGACACGTCTTTCGATGCATTTTTCTATTTCACAGTTGTACTTTTTAGTAAACATACTCTTCTCAATTAAGTCCATTGTCTGCGTCAGATATTTTCATTTTAACCGTTGAAAATTGTTACCAATCATGTGTCAAACCGCGTAATAAAAAATGGTAGCGGACCATGTCAAAAGAGGTATCATTCTTTCTCTGTTTTAGTTCTTCCCAACTTCAGGACATGTGTCCGGTGGGACTCGCATTGCCATTCATGGATATAATCTTGGTTTCGTTCCTTCTGATATCACGACAATATCAGTGGCCGGTATTTTATGCACAGACAGTGAATATAATTCACCACAATTGTAAGTTTCTATGTCAGCAAATTTTGCTCACAATATACAGTTTGCACCAGAAACTATTGCTTAAATTGTTCAGAGAGCATCCACAAGAGAAAATATTTTGAAAAACGGCCCGAAATGATGTCGGCTTTCTTACTCTACCCCAGCTCACTTTCTCACTGTTGGAAGCTTACTATGCCACAGAGAGTATATGGCAAACTTCTTTCCAGGACTCCGTTTTTATAATACTTAAATAAACACCCTTGAGAAGAGCTATTGTCCCAATTGGCTCCTCTTAGCATAAATGTTCACGTTAGATGATGATGCATGTAAGCTGATATGTTTCAAAGCAGATCTTTGGAAAATGACAATTAAACAGTGCGCCACTATACTCACTAAATAAATATAAGTATTCATTACTTTTATGTTATGTTGATATCATTACCAGCCATACTATAAACATTTGGGTCCTTTCATTACAAAGAATTTGATGGATGGAATAATGTGCTTAATATCTACATTTTTGATCCTCACTGTAACGTTAGGCTATACTGCATCACCGGTAGTACTTTGCAAATTCTTTCGGGTAAAGTCGTCGTTCAGTTTACCAATAACCAGTTACTTCCCGCTCAATCGGAACAGACTTTCTCTTATGTGGTGAGTATATTATGTAAATACACCCTCAGAGGAATCCTGATAGTGCATCTCTGAAGGGTTTTCGCTTTGTCTTAACTTTCTGTAATTTGAACCGATGGAATGCATCGTGTATAGGTATACTCGTGAAGGTTTGCATCTATCAAACCACATCTATTTAAATGTCTATAATATGTCATGGTGTTTAGCATACATGGTGTTTCCTAGTTATATTCTCAGGCTGATACCAGGGTTTACTTTTTTGGTCATCGTAAACTGCATTAAAATGCATAACGTTTTTTAAATCCTGGTAAAGTGAAGTCTTACAATGTGACAGTGCTGATTAATTAAATCAATACTGTTTGTAAATTTAATTTTTAATTTTATTACTTCTTGTTACGCGACACAGAGACCTGCAGTTCTGTCTGTTTATCCTACGAGAGGGCCTCGGTCAGGAGGTACCAGCCTAGTCATAAGAGGTACAAAGTTAGACTCTGGACTGACACGGACAGTAATGATGAGTACGGCACCTTGTGTTCCCGGTGACGGATACTCTTGTAAGATAGAAGAGTGAGTCTCTCTTATTTTTCGGATTGGTGTGTCAACCTGTTGGTAAACTGCATAGTATCATTTCCCCCCAACTCTTCGGAAAAAGTAAATTGTTTTGCCCCAACTGGACCATCTTTCTCAGTTTCTTTGCTCTTTCAGCCGTCATTTGTAGAGTCCAGGCGATGATATTAATGTGTAAAATTGTTTACAAAATATAATGAAACTGGTTACTACAAAGTAGATTTAGATAGGAATCCAAATGGATTGCGTGGGCACTTAGCAAAAACAAAACAAAACAACAACAAAAAACCCGCTAAATATACTCAATCATGTTTCATTTTACAGAAATAGTTCCGATGAAATCATTTGTAGAACTGGATCTGCAAATGTTACTGACAATCTACTACTTTCTGTCAATTTTGATTTGGGATGTGAATATAATGGCGATACATTCGAGTATCTGGCAGACCCCATTGTTGATAGTTTTGATAGACTGAGTTCCATTGCGAGGTTAGTATCACTTTTTCTTTTATTCAGCCTTGATTTCCATTCCACAACTTTCCTGTTTGCAATATCAAAACAATATTGAGTATGTAAAAGTGGTGTTTACCGTGTTACTCAATAATGTGTTGTTGCGCCCATCAAAGGAGATTCCGCGTTCAATTCTGCACTAATAGGAACATCACAAAGATATTTTAACTAATGTTTAGGTTACAGCTGCTTTAACAAATAACACAGTGAAGGTAGTGCACAATTTGCAGGGAATTATGGAATGGTTCAAGATGTTGTAAGAAATAGATCGTTTGGCAAATACAAAAGTAAAGTTCTACCAAAAATTAACAGCTCAGCAATGCTGTTACACGTTCCCATGTAAGACAAAGAACTGCGTGACGGGACAAGGAGTCTATGAGTATTTGACGTGGTAAACTATTACTATATTAAGGCCTAACTTAGACGTGGAACTACCTATAATGCTAATCTAGGTTCCCCTCCCCCACCTTAGGTACCATTTTGTGTATCTGTTTGTATCTATTTGAGACTTGCACACACTCACCTGTCCGTGAAGAATATTTCAATCAAATGGATTTACGAATACGATTAGAAAAAAGTTAGGCTACCATCTAAATCTCGCCTGCAGTATAAAATAACCGCCGCAGTGTGTCGGCTACGTGTTGTGCCAGCGGCGACCATGCACTCCGTATTGTACGGCTAGGGAGTAGTCTTCGTTACCCAGCCGCCTCGTATTTTCACCTTTCGGACTCGTAGTTCAACGTGTAACAGCTTTGCAGTAATTACTGTGCCACCTGTAACACATGTTACCGTGTTGCGAACACAGCGCAGTAGTTACTGATGCACGGTTGTGGAACATGAACAGTAGTTCCTGTACTAGCTATGAGTATCGGGTGTCGAAGATCTCATTTTCGAAATAACAGAAAGTACAAGGGGTGGGAGGGGGAGGGCGATCAGTTTTGACCATTTTAAGTGGAGCAGCCGGTTTGTTCTGGGAATACGGTGAGACTGAGGTTTTAACACAAGACAACATTTTTAGTTATCAAGCAGCCATTTTCTTCAGTTACCAATGCCTTAGTTCGTAGAAGTACACTTTAAACACCCATAATTATATTTTGGAACAACATTTTGTAACAGGAAACTAAGCTATTGCAGAATATTTTTACCAGAGTGTAATATCCGTCTTTCATATGATTACATATTCAAGCTCTTTGATAGTTTATACTGCCGTGATGTGACTTTAATATCAATTTGTTATTTGACTTATCCGTTAACAGTGGTGGTTTGGATCTGACTATTTTAGGGGAATCTTTTGACATCATCCAAACAGCCCGGTTGGAAGTGAGAATTGGATCTGATACTGTCTCTGGGGTACGTTTCCAAAGAGGAATATTTTCAACTTGAAAATGCAAATTTTTTCTTGCGACAGCCTGCTGTAAAGGTGTGGGATTTGATTGAAACTGTCATTTTCATTAAAATTTTCAAAGAATGCATGTTCTTTCCAATTTTCCACTACCTTTTGGCACAACGCGTCCATTTTCAAAGTAATCATATCTTGCGTTTAGGTCTTTTAAGTCATTTGCTCGATTTTTTGTTTCTTATCAATACCATAGCTGTTTTTTCTTTGTCTTTCAGGATTGTTCCAATTGTTCCGACTCCACAATGAAGCTCATTTGCAAGTCTCCAAACATTTCCGTTGCCCAAACTGCCTACCCTCTCCTACTACCTACGTCAAATTTCAGTCTGTACATGGACGGTGTGACGACTTATATCAATTTTGGAATGTATTTTCCTGGCAACCTTGAAACAGCTTTTGAATTTGTCGAAGACCCTGTGTACTATCTCTTACCATCAGCCGACAATATAATCAAAGTACCTAACGAATTCCAAGGCCAGTACAACATCACGATACAGGTAAAGTATGTGATTTTATGAAAGCGAAAGTTGCTTTTGATTATACACACGATACCATTCTTTTCTTATCTTAAGAACACTTTGTCTTGAAGAAATAGTAATCGAAGTTTTAATTTCTATAGAAGTTGCTGACAAAACTTTAATCTCCAACTCGGTTAGTATGTCAATCATACGTAGATTTGTACTGTTGAATTTTCAGAAAATTCCAATGTTAGTTTGTTACTTTACTTTGCTTAAATATTTTAGGCCTGGGGTTGGTTTAACGATTCCCCTCACCTAGCGTCCAATCTATAACCCCAAAGGACGATGCACAACTTACGCTGTATTATGTTGATGAATTTCTTTCACGCCAAATGTTAGTTCATGTCCTTGTTCTTGTCCTATTTTTATCTTTTTGACAGGGAGACAATTTAACTCTTGCTTCAAGCAGTGAGGATGTGTCGGTCATTATTGGTGGCAAGGCATGTGTTGTCTCAAATCTATTCATCAATTATTTGATTTGTCAACCACCCAAGTTATCAGAAGGAGTGCACCAAGTACAGGTATATATTATTTAAATTGTATCAATGGAAAAGTGCTTAGAAAGCAATTATATATTATATATATTTTTCAAAATTTCGACAAATTACGTTGGGATAACACACACAGTAGTAACTGCAGCTGTACATTTTCGTCTGTGCTGAGGTTCCAATTTTTTGGCAAAACTTCAATTATTTACAATTTGTGAAGTTGAACGTAAAACATCAACAAGAAAAGAGTGAAAACAAAATGAAACTAATTAGTAACGAGTGTGGTCTTCATGTCGTCCCCCAAAACGCCAAGCGTGATAAAGTTATTAACATGCACAACATAACTATTTTCATTTGCACTTGTTCATTGACAGGTACAACACGGTAACCTTAACTTCGTGGTTGGTCCTGTGGAGTACCTAGGCCCTGACCAGACTCTGGCGCTACCTATTTTGATCATTGTTATTCTTTCATGTGCTCTTGCAGTGGTACTCTTCTGCTTTTGTCTTTTGGTACTTTATCATTTAAAAGCTACCAATCGATGTTCCCTCTCAGTTCTCCATACCTATTATTATAAGGATTCCCGACAGAAATCCAGAAAAACAGGAATAGATGACGATAACGTAATTGATCATACATATTGCAGTCAAGACTTGGACTATTTATCTATCAGCAGTACAGCTGCAACAGATGTACAACCACCAACACTTCCAGAGAGAAATCGAGCAACTGAACTGTTCCAACTGAAGTCAAAGGTTTCAACGGATATTGGAAAATCCAGCTCAAAGGAAGAAGATAAATCTGGGCCTGATATCAGCGTTGAAACAGGGAAAGAGCAACAACTACCGATACATCCTAAGAGAAACATGAGCAGGGTAAACGAGGAGACGCAAGAGAGTGACCGCAAGCAGCAAAGACCGACAACTTCTGAAGAAGATGACGAATACAGCAAACGTATTTATAATGACCAAAGTGTTTCAACGCCCGTGGATGATCTGAATGAAGATGCAGCTGCAAAGAGTTTAACACAAGTTGAGGAAGAGAAAAATAATCCTTATAGCCATCACATTCACCCAAACGATAGTAGAAATACAACAGGGGATTAATCAAGAAGTGTGATTCTGCTGTCGTTTCATTATCAAAGACCAATAATTAGATGAAAAGTTACATCTTAAATAGTTTTTGGGCAGAGTGCCCTAAGTAAAGAAAGGAATAGAAGGTTCAATTGTAGATAGCTTTCGGTGGTAGGGAAGTACGTGTTGTGTTCATATAGTAAATTCATTTTTAACTTTTCTTCATCGTTTACTTCTGATAATCAAAACTTTACATATCAGGAATAAAATCTAGCACCTACATTACCGATTTTCACACTGCTGATTTGTTCCATTACATTGTATCATACTATTATTCATGTTTTAGAATGTTATGAAATCAGGGTTTGTCGAGTTTACTAAATTAATCTTATTTCTAATTGAATATGTCTCTGAGAAGAGAGTGTAACCCCCCCCCCCCCATCCACACCCGGTGACCCTCACATGTTGACTATTACATCAAAAGCAAGTAGTTCTGATGGAACGTTGTGTTCTGGTTTGTGTTTAAAGTCCTTTGACAAATGGTTAGCGGTGTCTGGTGACTCGGACGTTTGTGAGAATTGTTCTGTTCTTTCATTGTTTGCTTTGACTGGAACACTGAACGACAAACGTACTATTGCAGGTTCAATCTGGTTGCGGTATTACATTCATTGGTGTTTTTCCGTAATGGGTGACAGTGGGTTGCAATTTTGAGACACCATCAAGCAGTGAAATTATAAATAGCTAGCTCGATAGATAGATAGATAGATAGATAGATAGATAGATAGATAAACAAAGAAGACCCGGATGAAAACCACATTGATAGCAAACATATCATTGTGACATGTCAACTATCTTGGTCGACCTGATAACGGTTGAGCAGTACCTGAAAACTTGTACATGTAACGCAATGGAGAATACTTCCATAATGTGTTTTATGTTGAAATGAATTTCAGAATAAGGAAAATGAAGGGAATTTATTTGATTAATGAAGTGGCTTCTCTGAAGATGTTCATGCATGTTTTGTTTTGTTTTGTTTATTTTTTTATGGTCAACCTTACGTCACTCCAGGTAACAGGGTGCTTTCTACTTATCCACACGATTATTCAGAGCTGAATCGCAATAAAATTTGAAATATATAAATATTATTAATATTTCGTTTAACAAATTTGTTTTTCTCAAGCTTTTTCTTACCATACGAACAGTACAACTACACCAAAATAGATTTGACAAATAGAGGGAAAGAAAAATATGAAAAGAATAAAGCCTACCTGAACTTGCCTGACAAAATTTGAAGTGGGCAGGAGGGCTACATGCTTGGGGCCCGGGCTCCATTAATGTATATCTGGAAAATATGGAAGGGGGTGGGTGCGGGGCAGGGAATATATGGAATAAAGAATAGTGTATTTCTTATTCTTATCGTATACTTTAGGAGAATTTTCGGACTGTTCAACAAGTGACACAATCACCTTCTGGACCCGACCTAATTGTAGACGCTTCTGAAACCCTGGACTACACTATGGATTATGATGATCGTTCAGAGGAACGTAAGAAATAAGTTCTCAGATAAACAAACTAACATCTCATTCTCTTATGACAGTGATATTTTCGGGGACAAAACGGAGCCGCCCAAAAATTGACAAATAAAATATAAAAAGCAATGATATATATGATACTGGATAGGCTACTTGTACTTATAGCCTAGCGTGATCGACTTCTCATAATGTTTTTCTCATTAATCATCGTCAAGTTGGTCATTTGGATATGAGATACATGCGTATATCTACCTACACGTACTGTTATGTATGATGTATTTTATATCGTTAATTTATACAGGGCTGAGAGAATGGGAACATTTGCCTCAGGCTCCCTACATATTTTTTTCTTTTTACAAATGGTGTAAATTTTATAAAAGCACAGAGAAAGTCGTATACAAAAATGCCTTTAAATATTGGAAATGAAACACCATTTTGAATCTAAGCATCTAACGTAGAATAAGAAACCGAAAGCTTCCGAAAACCAATGCTGTGCATTCAGTCATTATTAATTCGTAGTTCTACTTTCTATTTAATATATATAGAAATTGGCATATGTATATATTCATATATATATATGTAAATATGTATGAACAATGTGGATGTATAAGGTGTAATTTGTTGTGACATATACATGCAAGTCATTGTAACGCCTATAGGCAGTACTTATCACATATACATATATGAATATCAAGTATTACTTACATGACACTTTGAATTGTCTTCCTTGTGCAAGCACTGCAAAAATCCACCTCTTTATAACACGAACTATGATACATATGACACCGAAGGTGACGCCTTAGGTGTATGAGCAACGATATCTAGACGCAGCTTTCAGAACAACGATTTCTATTAAATTACTATTGCCAGAAAGGTGCACGACCATGTTAAGGTAAGATTGTATCCAAACTTAAACTGTTAAAGCAGTTTTTAAAGCAATTTTAAAAGCAGTTTTCAAGGGTCTGCATTTCCGATATACAATCACAAGGCAGTTCACTATTCGTGAGAAAAGAAAGAAGGGAAAAAAAGAGAAGACAAACGATCCGCTTGATTTAGATTTTTCTATTTAGCAGTTACATACAATTTTTAGCTTTATGCGATGGAAAATGTTCCTGTTTTTACACTAGGAGAATATAAAACGTCTATGTATGTTTTACTACAAGTATCGGAGCAGGAAATTGCAGTGTATGTCGCTTTGTGACTATTGGGACATATGTATTTTTTAACGTTAATTAGCGTTGCGTAAAGGGTTATGATGAGTGGTGACTTGCCTGATAGCTACATGAAGATCGACAAAGGTGTACATCTCACAAAACAATATAATATTCCATGTCCGTCGATAAATGAGGATAGATTACATAGAATAATAGCCTATGAATACCAATAAATAAATCCAGTTCAAACCAACAATGAGATGGAGAAATATGATGATTTCTGGCAATTCAATGAATGCAAAACCTGGTCACTACAAGTCTACGTTTTTCACTTTGCATTCTACAGCTCATAAGCAAACTTGCAAAATTAATTTATAGTTTGGTGACACACAATCTTTTTTATGCGGTAATCATATATGAAATCGTGTGATAAACCACATGTTTCGGAACATTGAGAATATTACACAAAACAAAATTTCATTGGCTTACGAGCAAGTGTGTTCAAGTTGTAAAGGTATGAGATGACAAAAAGATAAAGTGCTCTAATATTTTACTCTGTATAACTATATCTTAGTGACCATTGGATTGTGGAATAGGAAACAACATAACAATTAAATAGGTTTCTATATCTATTTTCTTTTTCCTTGTTGAGTTTGGGAATTTACGTTTATAGTTAAAGTTTTCCATATTTCTTAATGCATATAACCATTGTAATGTAACAGTATGATACATAGACCTTTAGAGCATGGGCTTCCTCCATTACTGCAGTTTGTACTGCAACTGAGAAATAAAAGTGAAAGCCGTCAATATGAATTTCCTCCACAGATCTCATTGCTGGAAATCAACCAAGATGTTTACTGTTCCAACAGAAATAGATAAAGTTAATACCAGACAGATGCTTAAGTTACATTCAGTGCTTCTGGATATCTGTATACTGTCACTGCTTTCGTCAATTGTTCAGGCAGTTAAAAGTCAGAATTATAATACTTTCCAAATTCCTAATTACAACTCTGTTTTGCAAAACCAATTCCTGGATCCGAGTGATGGTAGTTTGTTTATCGGAGGACTGAACTTTATTTATAAATTAAACAGTGATTTAGATTTAATACAATCTGAACAAACAGGTCCTGTTGATGACAATTCACAGTGTAGACCCCCTCGATTTAGTTGTTCGAGACCAAAGACTGCTACAGATAATTACAATAAAGTTATTGTAGTTCATCAGAATATTCTGATCACATGTGGGAGTATTTATCAAGGAACCTGTCGCATCAGAGATCCTGGGAGTCTAAATGTTACATATGATGATTCAATACGAGAGGTCGTACCCAATACACCATCTGGTCTGGCTGTTGGCTTTATTGCTAATGGAGCCACGGAAAGGGTCCTTTATGTTGCATCATCATATGGTCACCAGTTAAGAGATGCTCCAACGGTATCAACAAGATTAATATCACGCTCTCCACCAGATGATCACTTATTTAAAGTCACCTCCGAAGATGCTAAAATAACAATACCCCAGACTGTCCTGGATGGATCTCCAGTAGCTCAGCCATTCAACATCAGTTATATTTATGGTTTCACTAGCGGTCAGTTCAGCTACTTTGCTGCATCACAACCCAGATATTACAGCACCATAAGTAGATATACTTCTAAATTAGTTCGTCTTTGTCATGGTGATCCAGGATGATGATTACAACTTCATTCAATCTGCGCACCTTGCCTCTCTTTCTCTGGATGGAGATAAAGAAGAAAAGGATGTACTGGTGGCATCATTTTCAAAGTCAGAGTCACTCACCAGTCCCACTCCTTCATCTGAATCAGCTATCTGTATATATTCTGTAGATGACATCAATCAAGCATTCTATAACAGACGATTAAACTGTGCTCGACAGAAAACAGATCACACAGAAATCAGTTGGGTTGGATCCTCAGAGTCCTTCAGCTCCTGGTAAGTAGCGGTACCAATAATTGTCTTGCCATTGTTCTAAGAATGGGGTACATTATATGGATATTCACATGTAGCCCACTGGCCCATATCATATAGTAGGGTACTGTTAGTTGCAAAGCCTTGCCCTTTTATCCTGTATTATTTTATGCACAGAACAAATTAAGTTTGGACATAATAAATCATTGGTGCCATGTATTTTTTCTTCCTTGACGAAGGCGAAAGGAATCTATGCGATGGTGGGTGTGTTTATGTGTGTGACACTTGCTAGTATATATGGTAACTCAAAAGTTAATGGTGTATTACCTTCATACTTTAGGGAGTGTTAGCTCAGTGGTTAACGCCGGTGCCTTTCAATTATAAGGTCCCGAGTTCGAATCACTCCAAGATTATTGTATGTCGTCCAGTTACAGAATTGTTGACAATTGACAATTCATATTCATGGACGTTAAAATATGAAGTCTAAGAGACTGACTTCGGTCAGCTTGCGGCTTTGATAAGCCAATGATGGCTTCTTCGCGAGTTCCTGCTTGCAGGAGGATCTAAAATACATACATACATACACACTTGGTATGTCGATCCGTCTTATTGGGTACAATACGCCTATTGTTTTCTGTGAAGTTTAATGGTCATTTGGGGTCAGCAGAGGTCAAAGTCTGAAAATTTTGTGAACATGATAACTCAAAAAGTACATCTTCATTCATAGTATATTTAGCGTGTTGAGTACAAGAGCCTTTTAGAAATTGGTGGAGGTCAAAGGTCATATGTGGTCAACATTTAAGTGAAAGTCTGAAAATCAAACACGATAACACAAGAAGTACGTCTTTCTTTAACTTCACACTTAGTATGTAGATCCAGCTTAATAAAGGTTATCTGAAATGGTGGGCAATTGGCCATTTTCCCAAAAATATTTCTTAGTGTATAAACAATGTAACTCTCACCAATTATTAAAGGAATTTGGAGTCTATATTTCACATAGGAAGACAGTTCTTTCTGGGTATTGAAACATTTTGCTTTCAAATTCTATAGTGTAAAATGAGTGAATGAGTGAATGACATGGTTGATACCCACAAGGGATTGCTACATATCTTTACTGATTCTCGCTTAATTCTTACAAATATTTTACTCACTTGCTCTACAATAGTCAGATAGTTAATTTGAATTTGAGCAAATTGTATGGCAAGGAATTACAAAGCTAACTGGCTTTTTGGTTTCTGAAGAATATAATCCCATGATAATCAGAACTCGAAGTAAAAGCATGGTCAAGCAAGTTAACTACTTAAAAGTAAACTTATCTAGAACACAAGACATTCCACGTTGTTATTTGACCACTTCATTTTTAATTGTCTATCTATTCTGTTTATTTAATTAACATCCATGGTCACATCGAGTAACACAGGATTTCTGTAGTACTTACAATTTACATGGGATGGAACTTTATAATTGTTAATCTCAACTTTAGAGAATATATCAACTTAAGGCATTAACTTGTGTATATAAATTGATTATCCTATCGTTTTATTTCCTTTGTAGTTCGACTTCATCAGTCAGAGTTCACCATCAGATTATTGCCATACATTCGAAACACAGAGGCCTCTCGTAGGTGACAATAGAGCCATCGTTATATCAGCCAGGCCAGTATATGAAAGCACCAACTACATCACTGCTGTTGCCGCAGTTCAGCATTTTGAGACACCAATTCTCTTCACTGGTGGAGATAGTGGCAATTTAAAAAAGGTAACATTCCCAACATTGTAAAACAACTCATACAGTTGTCATTAGTACGATTATTGAAAGTAATTTTGAAGGAGCAGTTGAAGGAATTTTGATTATGCCCAGTATGAGTATTTCCCCAAACATTTCCCGATCACATCATGATCATTCTCAACATCATTTCTCAGCAAATGTTACAGACACTATATCTACATTATATGCATTATACCAACGATACAATTAGCATTCCCTTCGATCCAGATCAAATGTAAAGATGTGACATTGAAACTTTTGCGGATTGTATATTTTGAGTTTCAGATTTTGGTTGGATGTTCTTCATGTTGTTATTGTTAATATAAATATGTGAAGTGTTCAGGGTCTTCTGTCATCCTTTCATGATACGATACAATCATTAATTTTATGGATGCTCAGGAATGATCTCATCAAAACCTTCGGTAACGGTATAAAGGATTGTTCTCTCCTCAGTTGCGATTGGACGATTCATCAGCAGAGGTTTACGAGAGTCTTGATCTCCATGAGACACCAGTCATCAGGAATGGCTTACTCCTTTCAGAAGATGGAGAATTCATCTTCATCACCTCTGAGGATCAGGTTAGATTTTGCCTCTGTTTTGTCCTTCTTTTATGCTTCTTCTATGAAAAGCTTGTTTTGACAGAGAGCTGATTCTTGCGTATTGTTTTGCACTGAGTTACCTGGTAACTGGTTACCCATCCAGCATTGTTACCAGTTTCTTAAATTACCACTCAGATTATGCCTCAGGAAGTCTGTTAACTGTACATTTACTTCACTCCTCGCTTACCTGTCTCCCCACAACCTTAGCACTCTCGTTTTACCGTGCCTTTGATGAACTGGTAACCTTTAAACATTGACTGTGAAATCATTGAGCTAATCTCACATACTAAGTTTTCATACTTTATCATTCACAGTATAGGTTTTATGAAATCAGAACACTAAATGTCTAAGTTACCATTCTACTGTACCAATTCAGTGACCATGTAATATCTGGCGGTGCAAACATTTCTCATGCTATATTTGTATTATATTATATTTCTTTGTAATTGAAAACATATATTATTAGACTTATCGTATTATAACAGATTATTAGTAGAATATTCCATGAGCCATTGTTTAATAGAAAGGTTGGGCACTTTATCTGCATGATGACTGTGAATGGAGATACCTTTAACCTATTATTCATAACCGGCAAATTGTGATCTCACTTTGATCAAATGTACACGTTTTCATGTAACAATAGTTGCAGTGGAACAAATGGAGCAAAATAAAGGTAGCCCATTCAGAAAAGTTTGGGTGGAAGTGGTGCGGTCGAGGGGTTTGCGGGGGGAGGATGTGTTGGAATGGTTGGAAGTACCGAATATATCATTCTAATAAACAGTATTATTACAGTAACAGATCTAATTCAAATTGATCTATTAACAAGAATGAAACTTGGTTAATGATTTGTCGTACTTTCAGATAACAAAAGTTCCAGTGGAAGAATGCCACAAGTTTACATCGTGTGAAGAGTGTCACATGACGGAGGACCCATACTGTGGATGGTGCAGCTTGCAAACAGAGTACGTTATGTACATGACAATACCATAGTAGACAATGAATTTGGATACTTCATAGCACTATGCTCTTAAGTTTTATTAAAGTGCAGATCATTGTTTTCACGAATCTAGTTCGTATTCGATTTACGACGAAAATTGGTGATTGCAGGATCTATTATTGCAGGATTTATTATTGCATGAAACAGAAACTTGACAAAGATGTTTGCATGGGCGATTGAATAGTTTACATCCTTTGATTTTGAAGTTTTATTATAAGTGTACATTAAAGTAGGTGGAGAGCTTCTGAATTCATATGAATAGGTCGTTCTTTGGAATGACGATCAAGAGCAAACGTTTGGTTTTACTGCCAATTTAATGCAAACGAAAAATGTTGAATGGAGTTTCAAACAAATTCTTAAATAATATGCAAGATAAATTGTCACAACTTTCATTGTAGTTTATAAAAGCAGTTAAGAGAATTTATAAACCATCAGGGAAACGTATGCGCTTTACTTTAGATAACAAAGTAAAAACCTGAACAATTTCGTTGAGAATGCAGTATTATCATGTATCTGTTTCCATTTGCCTCAACAGGTGTACCAGAAGAATAGATTCACAATGTCAAGGCTCACAGAACGGAACTTCCCTCAGATGGCTCTCCAGTGAGGATGACTGTCTGGAGATAACTGGAGTTACTCCAAAGTTTGCTCCTACCGGAACCCCAACTAAGGTAAAATTATGAGTTTGATGAGCGATAAGAGAAAATGTTCTACTTTCTATGTCCAAATTTCCAATTTCCTCTATTGTAAGATTAATATAGACTGTATGGAAAGCTATATAAGATAGGATGTAGACTTGTGTTATAAATATGTAGAAACTCTTGTAAACTATAGTAATGAAATGTTCAACAATGACCTTATGTACCATTGAACTTTATTGCTAACATCAGCAGTATGAAAAGACATCAATCCCTGTATTAGACCAAGGAACTGCTAATACCAGCTCATTTATAAAACAATATTTTTTCTCTTTTGCGCACTTTGCAGTTAACAGTCGTTGTCTCAAATCTGCCGAACATCCCCAGTGGGAGCCTGACTTGTAAATTTCTGGAGGGTGCTACTCTGCACAGGTCTAAACCAGTGATAATCATGGCGGACATATCAACAATTACTTGTAATACACCCGTGAATTTTACGGCCA
This sequence comes from Apostichopus californicus, assembly GCA_020650975.1. Classification (NCBI taxonomy): domain Eukaryota; kingdom Metazoa; phylum Echinodermata; class Holothuroidea; order Aspidochirotida; family Stichopodidae; genus Apostichopus; species Apostichopus californicus. The sequence goes on along the minus strand of JAIPMN010008822.1, from coordinate 2,018 downwards.
AAAACACTGGTGAGGTTATAGCCCGATCGCCAGTCAGCTTCCAAAGAGTTCCACTTTAGAGACCACTTTATTTTGCCAAATCATGTTTATATTTCAAACATAAGGGACATTGGACAATACGTATTGAAACTTGTATTGAGCTATGTTTGAAACTGCTGCTTTGCATTTAGAGTAACATTCATCTACACACCAAACACACCTTTTGATGTTTGCTAGTATAATTTTCAATGATTACTATTACCGGATCAGATAAATTCAGGAACCAACATCCCTGAACAGGTTTTCATGGGCTCACCCTGAACTGCAAAGATATGATAAAAAGAGGATAAGAGCCAGATTCCAATCGATTTAAATCATTTGCAATAATGTTTCTACTCAGTCATGAATACTATTTGTATTCAATGAAAATTAAGAAATCGAGGATAAACCTGTGATCTAAAACATATACTGTTTATGATTAATGATTGATGATAAAAACTCTTATGAAAGTTGTTGAATTCTTTTCAGGATTTCTAACTGTGGAATTGCAGCTACTTTACGAAGAGAATGGAGAAACCCATACGATTGCCTCCCTTCCATTTGAGTTTTACGATTGTGCCATTATAACGTTCTGTTCTGAATGTGCTGGAAATAAATATGGCTGCAAGTGGTGTCTCCAAAGCAACCAGTGCATTGATGAAAAACAGAACTGTTCCATAAGTGATTGTATTACCGCTAGAACTGTAAGCTTTTCTTCTTACACTTTCTTAGACTGTATGTATAGCTTCCACTCGAAGTAAATTGTGTAGTTTCCTTCACCTTTACAAGAACAAGACTGACATATTGGATGTTTAGGTCTGCCCCTCACATTCGGTAAACAAAAAAACAGAAGAATGAAATCCACAACCCTTTAATAGTAATAAAAGTAACAAGTATCGGTTATCAAAAGTGAAAGACAGTTAACAAACTGCATATCTGTGAAAAGCCTGTTGAGGAAAATATGAAAGTTAGAGGATTTGATCGTCTCGATCATAACAGGATCAAATTCTGCAAAGACAAGATGCCTTGTCTTTGCTGACTGGAAACCCTTCTAGGATTGAAACGTTAGGCAGTCTAACCTTTATAAATGAGTACCCTTCCCCACCAGACAACCCCTAACCCCTGTCCAAGAGGGTAAACTGAGAAATATCCGTCGTAACATAATGTGACATGTCATATTTCTTCAGAGCTGTCCACTGATTCGTACAACTGAGGAGGTGTTGATATCTGCCGGTCAAAGTCAAGAATTACAGTTTGAGGGAATTAATTTACCAAATAATGTAAGTTCTAATAATAATTAACCATCTTCCGTATTTGTAAAAATCAGATATGGTCTGGTGTTTGGCGTAAGTGGTATAACTTAATATGCTATGGTGTATCCATGTCTGTAGCAAAGAGTTGTTCTACATATTGTATTCCAAGCTAACTATCATTTCTTTTCACTGTAGTACTGCGCTGTTATATATATTTACGCCTTCAGTGGAATTACGACCTTCCTTACCTGTTTCGAACATACAATCAGCGTCCTTAGCCTAGTGGTTAGGGTGTCCGCATATAAAGCGGGAGGCCCGGGTTCGAATCCCGGTGGAGGCTGGAAGTTTTGTTACTCTTCTGGATTTGCCAATTCACTGCAATTTCAATAATATATATATAATTTATGTCCCAATGTATATATGCGAATAAGGTTTTCTGATGTATGTATGATATGAAGGTTCCAGGACTATATGTTAAACTTTGATTTGAAAAGGGACAACCTGTCAAGGTTTCAAGAATCTATAGAAGAACTTTTAATTCTGCAAACTGACCACAAATTTTGTAAGTAAATCAACAAGGAAACCTGTTTAATATATATTTGCTGGGACGTAATCGTGAAGATTGTATGGCTTTCCTCTAGTAGACTGTAAATGTTTTAAAAAAAACCTTAGAGGGAGCGGTGACGGTATGTTTTACTAGAAAGCCTTTATAACCCATCATATCTTTGTTCTTGTGGAGTATTATAT
>JAIPMN010008819.1:0-16835 GCA_020650975.1 Apostichopus californicus | reverse complement strand
TAATCTCGGGATCATTTTTGATTCAGATTTTAAAATGACAAAACAGATTAATAGCTTAGTTTCATCATGTAATTATCATCCCAGAAATTTATTTCGTATTGGCCGTTATCTTGATAAAGAAACTCGTCATTCTGTTGTCCGCGCAGTTCTCCTCTCACGTTTTGACTATGGCAATGCCCTTTTATATGGTGCTACATCAAAATACCTGAATCGCCTCCAATCCCTTCAAAATCGTTGTGCTAAATTTATTTTAACGGCAGCTAGGTTAGATAGCCCAAAACCTCTTCTACGTGCCCTGCATTGGTTACCTATCCGTGAAAGAATCCATTTTAAGCTATGTCTATAAATGTATGTGTATAAATGTATGAATAATGCAGCCCCGGCTTATCTCTCTAACATGCTTCAGCGGAAAACCGCACCATTATCTGGTCCTGTTACCAGGTCTGCAATGGATGGGACCCTGCTTCTTACGTCATCTTCTAAGAAACGGGTGGGTGAGGGCGCCTTTTCCAGTGCAGGTCCTGTGTTGTGGAACTCTCTTCCCTCTCATATACGTAATTCTAATTCTGTTGCACTGCTCAAAAAACCTGTTTAGTTAATTAATTGTACATTTTGTTGGTATTATTTTTCTTGTAAATTTTAGTGCATTGATCATATGGAGTTTGCGCTTTATAAAAGTATGTAGGTGTGTTTGTATGTATTTAAATGGCAAAACCTAAAAGGATAGTTTAGAGGATAATTATTTGGAGTACGGTTTAGAAGAACATATTCTTAGCATCCAAGTTACATCTTTGCTACAATTCCTAGAGTAAAGGTTAGCTATAGATGATCATAAAGTTATCAAAAACTTTGGGGTATTCATATTCTGACACGCGATTATCAGAGAAATTGTTAAGGATAAAGCAAACTAAAGCACGGTTGTACATTTCCTGACCAATAATTCGAAAACATTACTGCGCGGCTACTTGAGAAAAGATATTATGTCATGGATTGCAAAAATTATTAATTTGCCAAGTCATCCCGCAGCCCCTCCCCCCTCACACATACACACACCTCGTTCCATCCGTCCTGTATGTATATTACTAGTGGGACAATAGATAACACTTTATTAGAACAACTCGTTTTGTAGCCACATCTATATGTTACCTGGTTGGCGAAGCAGGCTCTGACCGGCAATGTGTTTCGTCGCTAAACTCCTGTATATTATATTACTTACATCAACTTATCAAACTAGGCTATAGCTATACCTGTTATTTCAAAACCCCTTCAGCATATTACTACGTACGCCGCAAGACACCACAAAATGTTCTACAAATGTTCTGTATTTGACAATTCACAACAACCGTCTGTCCTACAAGATTATGATCTATAGGAAAATTGGCTTCTTCAAAAAAGTAAAAGATTTTTAACTTTGCCATTTCTATGCATATAATTGAGGTGTGCAAATAACATCAATTACAGTATAGTTCAAGCTTTCGAAGGCGCACATTGTTTTTCAATGCAGACAAGTCCAGTCTTCGAAAGGTGCACATTGTATCGAGTCCAGTTCAGCCTTACGTAGGCATTGTTTAATTAATTGGGCAGTTAAAAGGCGAGTGACTTACACTTACTTGCGTTTACTGGCGTATAATTATCTCGCTCTTGAGTTTCCCTCATCTCCGAATTGTTGAAAACAGCCTATACCTATCCACCTATCATACTTGAGGCTATTTGCTTACCACAACGGCCGTCACATTTGTGTCTACATTTTAGAATTTAAATGACACGTCACATGTGTCTCGATTACTGTCACTTCCATAACAGCGACTAAACAATCCCTTTCCCCCTCTTGGGCGGCGACGACTTAATGTACTTAATATCAATAGGTGAACAGCTCCTTTACTTTATCGAGTGTGTGCTATCTTCTGAGAAAGTACTGTAACGCAAACCACTCTTTTGTTGCAGTAAGTATAAAATGATATAGATCAGTTCTGATTGTGAAAAAGGAAATTAGAAGAATCTAAATACTGTTTTCATGCTGCGAAACGCTATCAAGTCTGTAATAATCTAAATTCAACCTTTTGGATTGGGGGGGGGGGGGAGTGGATTTAATTTGAGTAGATATAAGATTTTTGTTTTATAATGACATGAGTGCAGACTAGTGTGCATGGTTTTGGTTAAGTAATCTAGCGGCCCACAGTAGAATAGTTTGTACCCAGTTCACGGGCCATAGCATAAATACGTAAATACCTCCATGACAAAGTGTAAAGATTATTCCCTTTATACCTATTGTTTATATGTTATTTTTAAATATCATTTCACAAATAGACCCGTCAACAAATTTCCCAACGTCTTTATGTATACCTGTTATGGACGAAATTCATTAATTCACTTGATTTACTTCTTGGTGAAAAAAAATACGCCGACATAAATTGGGAGTTTAATTTGTTTCTATTCAGCCTGTTTGCATCGGCTCTGATGGTCAGGCCTACTGGTAGTGTGTGCTAGAGAATGTAGTGCAGACATAATGTTATGTAAGGTTCAGTCCATACAAAAACATGGACTTCCAGCAAATTGAATGTTATTTAGTAGTCTACAATGTACTGAATATCAAAACTAAGTTTGTAACAGGTGTAATACTTTATCTCGTCGTGTACACAAACTTTTTTGTTGCTACCGTCTTTCACTTCGTCGCTGTCGTTGTACGTAGATTGTCTTAAAGAGTATCGATATTCGAGAGACAAAAAGCAACGACAACGAGAGAGACGAATATTGATTCGATATCTATTCACCAATCGTTCAGAAATATCACTGATACCTCTATAAAAACAAGATTAAAATGACACAACTGATTCAGTTAAACAAGCTAAAAATACCAGGCAATCATATAATTTTTTTTTTACTTCCTAAGTATAGTCCAGAGAAACAAATTGACATTTGGCAGATAAAAGATGAACAAATTTCAAACAACCTGATGAATTTTTCATTCGATTCATACATATCTATTTTTGACGTTTTGTAGCAGAAGTGGAATTTAAGCAAATAGGTGTCATGTCATAGAAGCACTCTGGCTAACGAATTTGTTTCATGTTTTTTCTTTAAAATTGTGATGCATTTCAGTAAAAAAAAAATTACTACCGTTGGGATATTGCTAACTCCACATCCTATTAGTTAAACCTTCAACCATATCAAAGCAAAGGTCAAAACAACAAAGTAAGAAAGTAAAGTGCAAAAACGTTTTGCTATCAGTGTGCAAATATGACATCACATACCAGTTTTCTTCAAGTTCACTTTTGGAACAAACTGGGACAATTTCAATCGTTAATATCTCTGGAAAGCCAGATGGGAGTTGTATGCAAATTTACCAGTGTGATATCATAAGATGTTTCTCTTTCATCATTCTAATCTTTTAATCTTATATCTTGTCCCCTTTTGGCTTTTTGATCGATGTTTCGACATATAGACATTCTTATAACGTCAACAATTCAAGATAAAAGATCAAACTCTCTATGAAAATAGTTACATAGATACAAGTATGTAGGTTACAATTAATATTTTTATTTCCCAAAATCACTCATTTCTGATGAAGAGAACCGTTGTTGGTGAAAAAATTTTTCATTAACGCTAATTCTGGAACATCATAAAACAGAGCAGGTAACAAAACATTAACTTGCGGCACAGGTAAACGCTTTAACGTACCGTACTTGTAATAACATGGCCTCCTGTTGTATAAAACTTGTATTGCGGCCCCTTATTGCAATAGCTATCTACGTGGAATCCCATTGTAATAGCTTGGTATATACCCTCCTTTTCTAATATTTCGAATTCAGAGCTTGGTGAAAAGATCAGTATCACCGACGAGATCCATATAGTTAATGTTACTTCTATCTTTCGCAATTTGAATTGGCTTCTTGTTAAGTCGAGAACTAATGTTAACTGTTCAAAGTTCTTCTCTAAGCTATGAACCCCCCCCCCCCTTCTCCCCCTCTCCTCCACCCCGATTTCTTACACATTTTTGTCCACAGTTACACCCCATCTGCCACCAGCACTATTGTAATATAGAGAAACAAAATATGTATGAAGAAATTATCAATTGTTATGGATAGGTTCATTAAATTGTTTTCATAAAACGAGCAAGCTATCAACTTTTCGTTAAGCTAGGCAAAATATTTCAATCATTTATATATGAATTGAACAACCAATAAGAAACCACTTTCAATGGTGCTTTTAGATATCGCAGGAGTGATATCATGTAGCTGTATAGCAATAGCGGATCGCTTTCCTTGCCTCTTCGAAAATAACACCCACCCCACCCCACCCTACCCTGTTATGCTTGACTTCTGTTAACGTCTGATTGTTGTAAAATACAAAGTTTTGTGTTTCCAAATGACTTGGGTATAGGAAAATGACGCAGGTATATACTCACTACAACCTATACAATGTTTTTGGCTTTGATATGTACAACAAAACACCATGTAGTGCTTGTAACATGTGGTTTAGGAATACTTTTTACAAAGGCCAGTCATAGTTAACCTGATAGTTAATAATATTCATACGTTCAACTTAATTTGATTTGTATTGCCTAAATAGCATCATTTAGTTCGAAGTTAAACATGTTGTTAGCTTCCTGTGAATAAGCAGCGAAGCTGGCTCCGTCCATCTCTGGCGCAAGTGAGTTCCCTTCGTCTAGGCGATGACTCATTCCGCCGATAGTTGCCTTGCATTCTGGACACTGACTTATTTGACTAGCACCCCCACATTCACCTATAGCATATATGTGTCCATTGGGACACTTAAACCAATGACCTTTGCGGAACTCCATCGCCTTTACAACCATCTGTCGTTCGTCTTCACTGATCCCTATTTCCAGAAGCAGCGGATTTACATCTTTCATTTCGTTTAGAAGAGTTCTCACTCTGTCATCTTTTTCTTTGGTGAACGGAAATCTGTCTGACAACAAACCATCAACTTCATCCACCATCTTGTCTACCTTTTCAAACTTGCCGCGTGTGATATCCGAATCCTTGAACGCGCATAGTACACCCACAAGGGACAAACTATGTCGACACCGTTGGTATTCATTTTGCCAATCTTCGATTTCTTGATCGCTGGGTGTGTCCAGGGAACACTTGGTCTTTTCTTCAAGAAACCCGAAGTATTCTTGAAATTGTTTGAGCTCTTTCATGTCTACAATTAGGTTAGGTTTGATACCTTTCAATGTTGTGGCTTTAACGTTATTTATCTGCATAAATTTATCGTACATATCCAAAATAATGCTAACACCGAAGAGGTCTTCAAGAGATATCGTGTAAGGATTTTTGCCCAACTTCTCTTTCAGTTTTTGGAAAAAAGCACGCCATTGATTATCCTGCCCAAGTTCTGGCGTTGCGGATACTCTCAATTTTAGATATCTGTATGGCACTCTAGAATTGATTTTCGTCCCCTCTTGTGCCTTGGCTATTCTTGCAAATAAACCAGAACGCTCAGTTTCAATTTTGTGTTTATCTCCTTTAATTTTAGTTTTAACTTCCTCGAAGTCTCTTCTTATTGCCTTTATTATGTTGTTGTATCTCTTGTTATACCGTATTGGAGTCCTGCACCATGGACACACCGGAATCTGTAAAGGAAAATAGCAAATGGTCTAAACTGATACATGCATACAAATTGAAGCATCATATATGGAAACAATGAAGAGTATTTTATATGTTGAAATATGAACTAATAACATACTACCTCCTGAGTATTCATGCAAATATACATAATAATAAAATAGTGGGATTTTTTTTTTGGCTTGTTTTTTTCTTTGTTTCTTTAAGAACAAAAAAATTATCTATATATAATATAGAAAATAATATATAATTAATATACATATATATTATATAAATCATATAAAAATTATCTATATACTCCTTCACATGTGTCAATGCACCTTGAAGTCTTCAGCCCCAATCTCAACTCCACATCCCCTTCCCGTGCGGGATTCAAAGGGGTTTTTGGGGGAGGAGAGGGGGCCTTGTACTTGTACACAATACATGTATCGCAAATTCGACAAGTTGACGTCCGTTAAGTTTTATTGAAATTAACCAACAGCAAACTAGTACCTTTATCTCGTTCTCTCCCGATTCTTCATTCTGCTTCATAAGATAATCCATTGCGTGTACTTCTACAATGTGGTTACAGTCATCCAAGTGTATGAACCTTCAAACAAAAAGATACTGAAACTTGAATTGATCGGTAGTTTCGCCACTGTTCAGGACTAAATTTTACACCATCCCCTTCATCGATTGTAATATTGCACAGAACGACATATACATAGAAGTTTAATTAACGTTTAATTTTCCTAAACCCTTACAAAGTCAGATACTGGACTATATTCATTCAGCAAGCCTAATTCGGTGAGATGGTGCAATACTGATGGAATAGCCAGCATTTTAGCATGGGAAGGGGTTGGAGAGGATGAACTAAGATTGACAATGACATAAGGTAGCAGGTTCTGGTATTCTCAGTTAAAAATTGAAAGGACACATTGTACTGCACACGCTGGTGTCATGTAATGCGCCACGTAGCACTCAAAATACCTAAAGAGGGGTGCCAAGTGAGCCGTTTAGCCGCCTCTGCATGTTTAAAAAAGACCACTTACCTAAATATCAAAATGATATTGTCTGCAACATGAATTTGACCACTGCTATCTGGCCGTTACAGTATTTGGCATTTTTAAAGCCTAAAATGAAAATTTTGCGACTTTTCATTCTTCAAAATGTACTTTTGGAATACTATATGAAGTTCTCTCTTCACGTTTTACAGCGAGCACAATAGAGAAAATATTGCCTCAAATAAGTAGTAGTCTAAAAATGGGCTCTAGTTCAAATCATTATCAGATGTTTATTATGATAAAAAAGGGGAATTCTGTTCACTGGCGTATACTTACCGCGCTTCTGGGTCATCCTCATCTCCGAACAGAATGGTTGTAACATCATCCCTATTACATTTTCTGCAAAGCTTTGGACAGCTCTCACCACAAAGACCGATGCATTTGTGTTTGCATTCTAGTTGTTGTGGACATGGCAAGTCACATGTCTTCCTGCCGCAGTCACTTCCACAAGGTCTTCTGCAAATGATATGCTTACACCTCCATGTACATCTTTCCTTACAAGGTACGCAGGTTTCCCCGCATGTTTTGTGACATTTATTGTGTTGACATCGATTTTCGCAAGGTCTGGTACACGGGGGACAGCTTCTTGAGCACGTTTGTTGACATATGTGGCCACATATCAAGGCTCGCTTGCACACTTCTTTGCACCTTACGTGATACCTTCCATTGCTGCATTTCCCACAAGTCCCACGACAGATATGTTCACATTTAAGCATATCTCTGCATTTCTTTGGACACAAATATTCACAACATGGTACCTTCGCTTTGTGGCCACATGGTGTAAATACCTTATCAACTACTTCCTGGCAAGAGACAGTGCACTCTGACCCGCAAAGTTCTCGACAACCGTGACCACATGGTAACTCTCTTTCGCACGGGCTACCGCAAGAAACATCGTGTGGTTTTTCATAGCATTGAACCTGCTGTTTATGTGAACATGGCAACGTTTTCAACATCAGTTTTGGACACAATTCAGGACAGTCCTCCCAGCATCTCTCGGGACATACATGCTTCCGTCTACACACTATCTCCTCACATGGTCTTTGGCAAAGTATTTTCCTGTGCTCTCTGTCCACAGGGTGGCATTTTAACTGACAAGTGTGACCACAATCGAGTCGAGCAGAACATGGTTCCTTACAACCACCATCTGGTGCTTCCTTGAAGTCTGCAAATGTTTTCGCTTCAATGCATCGCTCTGGATGATTACGGCAGACTAACTTTAAACATGGACCAATAAACCCCTCTGACCGTAAATATGAAACGATTGTTGCCCATAGTTCACTTTGTTGAGACATCAGGGAAAAGTTGCCAATGCAATACAGACCTTTTCTGGCTCTGGAAAGCGCAACACAAACTCTATTCGACACTTTTAAAAACCCAATGCTTCCCTCCAAATTGCTTCTTACAAATGAAAACAAAATGATGTCATTTTCTTCTCCCTGATAGTTGTCAACGGGGCAAACACGAACACCTTCGAATGTACTCCTTTCCATAATTTGTCTGATAGCGTATACTTGTCCTTTGTATGCGGTAAGAATAGTTATTTGATTCGGAGTGTACCCCTGTTTAAGGAGGTATTCACAAAGATACAGGAGAAATTGTGCTTCATGAATATTTGATCGACTATTGCTGTCGTCAGCATGCCTTTCCGGGACGTCGTGCTCTACAAAGAACATGTTCTTTGTTATTCCGTGCACATCTTCGTATCTCATAACCGATTCGTGATCACGAAGCGCAGGGTAGAAGTCTTTGTGCAGTTTAAGAATTTGTGAAATTTCTGGTCTCATGCGATGTTGCAATGATAGTCGATAGTGAGGCATACCGTTTTTTATAAGTCTTTCAAACAAGGATACATCCAAATTGTAATCTTTGCAAAGTTTATAGACCGTAGGACTTGGACGCAATTGTTGGTGATCGCCGATGAGAATCAAATGTTCCGTGTAAGAGCTTAGAGAAGTTATAACATGAGATTCCATAATTTCTGCTGCTTCTTCTACTACGATAATACGCGGTCCGACTGATCTCAACAGTTTATTGTTTTTAGCGGCCCCAGTAGTTGTCAAACCAATAACAGATTTCCCTCTCAGTAATTTCAAATCTCCGTCCATTTGCAGCTCTTTTAGTATGGCAGTTTTTCTGGAATACTCATCACACAGTTCTCTCACTTTCTGGTCATTATGTTCAATGTACAATTGAACCCAATGACGGTAGAGGCGCCAGCGCTGGTTACTGTTAAGGTGCCAAATATCCCAAATTTCCTTGACATCTTCATCGGCCATCACACTATCTTCTACAAGCCTGTTTCCTATAAACATATCAGCTAATAGTGCTGTGCTTGCCCGCTCATTTTGCTCAGGAGGTTGGTGCTGATTTTCATATGGCAGAGAAACAGTTATTTCTTCTGGTCTTTGCAGAGAGACAACGGTGTTTCCTCTATCAGCGAAAGTGTCATCTTCGTCGGTAATGTAGCGTCTTTCAAATTCTTCATTATTAAGAACAATTACATTTTCGGTACCAGCGTCTTTTTTTGCCTCTTTTGAACTATCATATTGGTTAACTTTAAACTTCTTCACTGTGTCAACTTCTCTGTATTGTTCGTAATTATAATACGATTGCCGTGGATCGAAACAATATTCCCCAGCTTCATCTAGGATACCTAGCCATAAAGCAATTGGATCAGTTGAGGGAGGCATAGAAGGACCAGATAACCACTCACGGTGTTCACATTTCATGAATTGTTGTAAAACTTTAAATTTCAGGAGCCTCCTTTTTGCAACGTCGTTTAAAGATTCATAATTTTTTATCATTTTAACATTCTTGTCCATCTCTTCTCTGGCTCGCCGATATTCCCATGTGCTACTGCATGTACTTCTTAATTTATTCAGGTTAAACTGTGACAATTTTTCGCTTGAACTTCTTCCACCAATCCTGACGATACCATTAGATTCAAATTCAGTTATTCCTTCCAAAAACTGATCAAGAGCATGATTTGTATAGCACACTACCATTAATGGCTTATTGTTGCCCCAACATTTCCTATTCCTTAATAAAGTCTTCACTATCTTTAACCCAACATACGTTTTGCCAGTGCCTGGCGGACCTTGAATGAGACACACCTCCTCCCGAAGTGCCGCTTGGTAAGCTCGCATTTGAGACACGTCGAATCCTAGAGTTTCATGACTCGGCCAGTTTTCGTCATCCCGAACGCAAACTGCCTTTAATTTCTGCACATCAACTTGACACGACATTTGCTCTGCATCTTCAAGCGCAGTATTGTTTAAGTCGCTCAAGTCAAATTTACATTCAGGGTTCTCTATGATGTACAGCGGGAGATCAGGACTACGTTTTGTGTTAATAATATATCGTGCAAAAGGAAAGTCATCTGCGTTCAGCTCTTGTAGACAAGCAAGAACGTGACGGTATGCCTCAAAGTATGACGGCGATTCCGCCATTTTGAAGGAGTGCGTGAGGATTTCTTGCACTAAATGTGGTTCGAGGTCAAACGTAACCTCTACAGATCCTTCCGCTAACTTTTTTGGGTCACTGTTCGCTACCACCCCAAATATGAGTGTTTTAAAGTCATCCCTCGATAGACATATTAAAGAACCAAATATTAGTCGTTGACTGAGCTCCCACTTTACCGCTTTGAGATGATTATCAATATCAAATTTGAGTTTGTAAGATTCTACTCCTTTAGATCGTTCGATTCCAACAGCGTGTACGTTGTTGTACAATCGAAAATTGTTCAACCTTTTCTTTGACTTTGCGCCTTGTCGAGCCAGTTCATCGGTGTATTCCGCGATGCCTTCGCGAATAGGTGCTATGAAATCTTCCCTTAGAAGACGATAATGTACATCTAAGTAATGATTTATGTTGTCATATTTGCCATTAACGATGTTTTTTCGTAAGAACGGTTTATAGTCACGTCGAAGTTCATCAGGACACGGTAGCACAGGTACCTCTCTAAAATTGTCAGGTGGTTCGCGGGAGTTGTCAGACATTCCAGCTCTCCGAACGCTTAACTCCTTGCTGTCTATGAGGAAGGTTTCATGTGTTGCACGTAATGAAGTAAGCTTTTCTTTTACTTCTGATGTAACGAATATGTCATTTTTCTCAAACCCTTCGACGACTGAGTTCAAAACCAGAAGCGTCACCCCTACAGCACTCACGTTACCAAGAAACTTGTCCAACATTTTTGTACAGATATCGATTGTGGAAAGCAAATTCTTTTCCAAAACGTCTTGTGTGAAACACAATTGATTCCATTTTGGGATCCATTGCACCAAGTTAATGTCGAGAAAGTTACTTACATTAACAATGTTGAAAACTTCTATCATTCTCTCTGATTGTTGATCACTAACTCTGCAAGCTTTAGACAGAACATTTATCAGTAACTGCATCGTTTCATCGTCCAATTTCTGTTGCTTCAGAAGCAATTCTAAAGGTATTCTGTTTTCATACAGTAGACGTGTAAAGTCATTTGGTTCAGTAGTGATGAGTCTTGTCAATAGATTTATGCCCATTGGATTGGTCTTTCTGGTAGAAGTATTTGTCAATCGCCTGTCGATAAACAAAAACCGGTACAGAAGTCACTGAATGTTCAAAACACAATCAAAACTTTTCAAAGAAAGATGCTAAATACTGTGGCAGCATTTACCACTAATGATTGATACACGATGTTTGTTTTTTTAATTTCACGGGAATTAAACAAAAATTGATAACTAAATCTACATCTGCTTATATTAGTGTAGCTAAGTTTGAAACAGTTGCTCGTACAACTTATAAAGATTTACTTACTTTCATAGTTTGTATATGAGCATTATATATTGGTGCACACTTTATTTAACTAGACATGTAAACAATCATATATTGTATCAATTGCGTTGGTATAGGAATGCATTTTACATGACGAGGAACATAGCCTATGAGATCGTGTTTTAATAACTGCTATAATTTATATACAATTTCGTTCAATTCCTTTATTTTCACTAAGTAAAGGGGCTTTTACGGAACAAGGATGATTAATCGACATTTTAAAGCCGCCTCTCAGCGAAATGATGAGTATGGATTGTTCTTTTATTAACAACACTTTAATTATTAATTATGGCTGGATCGTATATCTGGGCCAATTTTGAGTATTGTAATTCTTGCACTTCTTTTGGGAGTCAGACATATTGATATTCTTTATCAAGTAAGCCAGTCATAATAATTGACAAAAAGAATATAATTGTCATCAATAAAAAGGTTCCTAACTTTCCTGTCAGTTTGATATCAATGTACGTATTGTTTAATTTGTAAAACAATAATTGGTCATGTACATGTTAATAAAGGACGTTTGTAACCGCGGTTACGTTTACCACTTTACTTTGAGAGATCATTTTATGTGTCTGTTCGTCCACTGTTTTCTCTTCCTGATACAATTTGGTTTCACATTATTGGCGATACCACAAACTTAGCTAACATGCCTACGTAGCCGCTAATGTCACACCATTTACCTGGTGTCACTGAGGTTTTGAGAGACTGAGATACTACCGCAATGTCTGCTTGATATTAATTTACTCCCTTATTCAAAGAGGAAAATAATATTTCTACAACGTAGTTTTGTTTTGATAAAATTCTAAATACATGCAGAGAATCTTGATAACTAAACAAACATTACAAATGCATCAGTTCTCATGTATATATCAAGAAGGTTATTACTGCTACACTACAATTATCTACTACGGGGACGATTCGAGGGTCTAGCCAATCAGATAATATTTTTTCTGTTCCTTACAAATCTCACATTTTTATCACCAGAAATATCCTTTTAAAGGCATTAAAGACTCGCCCTAAACCGCGTACCGCGCTCTGAAAAGTTAACTTTCCGTTGCTTGCAAGTGAAGTTTCTTCTTGTCGCTACAAAATGGAGACAATAATGAAACGTGATACCTTGTTATCTTTTATCTAGACCTGAGATGTCCATGGCTGCTATGTACACTTTGTTGTGGGTATTGACCGTAGCTGAATGTATTGACTGTACACTAGTCTATAATTATCGACGTTAGCAAGCTGTGTGTGTATTTTCTGGGATCGATGGTGGTGTCTAACACTTCTGTTACACGTAATTAGAAACTAGGTCAGTTTACCGGCATGAGGCGTTTCTTAGTGCGCGAGTCTTCACACTCTTTAATGTTTTGTAGCTGGATATTATAGATTTTGGGAGACTTTATCTCATTATTGCATATCTGAACATCACGAATTATTGAGATACATGATGTAAGTTCTATTTTGGTGGGTGATACTAATGTTAAAATATTGGGGGTTTAGCTTGACACTTACTTGTCTCTGAAGAAAACATATTTCTGAGAAATGCAGGATTGATAGTGGCAAATCAGACAGATTCGTAAGTTCCTTGATTGAGAAAGTTGTAAATCTTTGGTCTTGGGTCTAGTAATATCTCATCTTGACTATTGTAATGCTTTACTGATCGGTTTACCTGCCTCTACCCTGCTTCCTTACAGTCTATACAAAACCAAACTGCGAAAATGATTATGTGCAGAAGAAAATATGACAGTGCCAGGAACTGTCTTTTCACTTTACGTTGACTCCTCATCGAGCAACGCATTACATTCAAGGTTCTTTATTTGATTTGTAAATGTTATATAAATAGGCCCCCGGTTATTTGTGTAAGATTTTTACTAAGCGTGTTTCGTCATACCGTATAAGAAGTATCTGCTACTACTTGAAACGTTCCCACCACCTGCACAAAACAGTTTGGCAACCGTGTATTTTCTGTAACTGGTTCAAGGCTGTGGAACGACTTGTCGTCTGCGGTTGCTAATCAATCCACATTTCTCTCTTTCCAAGAAGCTCTGAAGACAGTTCTCTTTAATAAGGCCTTTAAGTAATCCTCTTTTTTCTCTTTTCTGTCTTGTTGCTGTTTTTGTTCATTTTTATGTTTCATGTTTTCCTTGTAAAGCGCCATAGAATACTGGTTTAGTTATGGCGCTATATAAACGCCTTATATTATATTTATGTATAAATCATCCACTGATCATAAACCTAATATTAAAATCACGCTATTCAAATACAAACAAACTCAATAATGCCATTCAAATATAATAGTTCATTTCATTAGAAATAGAGGGTTTCAAAATAAGCATTATAAATTGTTAAATATTATAATATTGTAATATTGTAACTTATAGGGCCTATTTACATATGCATATGTTGTATAGTTAAATATGTCAACTGTAAGAAATTAAGACAATCGCATACAACATCGTAATATCTTTCTATCTGAGCATAAAGAATTAAAATGAACAGATAAAAGATGTTTACTAAAATATTGAGATCTAAAACATTGTCATACCTAAATATCTAACCATTACGATATTTGCATATCAAGCAATAAGGCTTAACAAAGCATATAAAATATATAACCAATGTATTAAGATATATGCTTTATATGAAATATTCTACTACTCAGATTGTGCGGTAACAAGATCTAAGTAAGAAATTAAAAATATTTATGTGAGTATCTCAACGTCTCAATGTCACCTTAAGAGCTCCGTACACCTACACTTATCCACACTTTAACATTTATGCACGTAGACAATACCTTCTATGGACCTTTATTGCAATGGTGTGAAGGAAGTAAACCGATGAAACACAATAACGTTTTGAAGGCACTATACGTTGCTTTGGTTGAGTGCAGCTCTTCATAGAAGAAACACAATACTGTTATCGAATCCAAGATGGTGTAAACACTTCATACCGCGTAATTGAGCATAGGCAGTGCCATACATGTTTCTTTGTAACGCGTTATTTCATTTTGATTGCATTTAGCTATCCAATTGGTTATCCATCTTACCCGCCATGAGGATGAGCTCTGTGATGTGAGGCGGTTTCTCGTCCTCCAGCAATGCCTCTGTTTTCACTACCGTCTCTACCTCTTGCTCCAACTGATCTTCCTCGAGATGGTGCACTGCCTTCTGATCTGCCAGCGCGACGATTAATAATCACTTCTCCTTGAAAATTTGGATGATAATCGCTTACAACATGTCTGGGTCCACGTCCTCCACGGGACCCATCCTGCAGATTACGTCTTCCCCTTTGCGATGTTGGAAAGTTATTGCTTGCCATAATTCATCACATGCAGTAACCACAGCCATTCATACCTACAGAAACTGTGACATTGAAGAATATATGTTATGCGATTAATTAAATACACGTATTAGCTTCTCTTCAACGAGAATGATCACATCTGTTTGTATCATACATGTAAACGGAGACTATCGCCTACCTCAGCCACAGTGACGTAGCCAGCGGGGGGGGGCAGAGTGCCCCCCCCACAGAAATTTTTGGGTACGCCAAGGGCGAAGGTGAAAAATCAAAGGGAACAAAAAAATCTAAATGTACTCGAACCTGGGGGTGGGGCCGATGATGGGAAAGGTCAACTACTAATGAGAATGCAATGAAAAGTCACTTTCGTGCGCTACGTGCGGGGGGAGGTGGGGGTTCAACCACGAAATAGAATGTAATGAACGGTCACCTTAAAAATATATGCGCTACGCGCGCGGTTACAGTGTCTCTCTGAATGGCCATATTTTGTATTCACATATATATTTTTTTTTTAATATGTGATGTAACCGGATGGTTTTCGACCGCCCAGGCGACCACATTATTTGTTACCCAAAATTGGTCAAGTTTATGTACCAAAAAAGGACAATTTTAGTGCACGATTGTAGTTAAAAAATGGAAATGATAGCATCATTTGCATCTAAGCCCTTTTCGAACACAAACACAAACACACACACATAAACACACACACAATACATTACATAGAGCTATGGGAAAACAAGGACTGTGAGACACTGTTTACATTTGCACCTTTAAACGTTCGTATACATATACCAATAACTTTGGCTTCAAAGATGGATACAATTTTCTACATTTCTTGTAATTCAAAATTAATTTCTCCTATGAGTAACAGCATCTAATCCAAGCAGTGTCTGGGAGGAAATGACTCAATATAGGACAATGGACCTCTACCTTCCCACAAGCCTACTCACTGGCACAAGAATAATAACCTTTCCTCACACTGACAATGTGGTTTAGGTAAACAAAACCCATATCAGACGTAGCTACAAAACACTTAATTAAGAAAATGTACACAAGTTTCTAACAATGAAATTACTGTGGTTTGAATGCGAACATACTGTGAGATGAAAAATCCTTTTCAGTATCAGCGATGCTTTTTTTTTAATTAAAATTCATAAATTGTCTCAGCTCATAAAATTTTATAATCAAGCTAATGATTCTAAGATTATGTGTAAGTGTAGTTCCGCTTTCAGACATGTATTTTTCTAAAATTGCTGCATATTCTGGGGGCCTGCACTACCAGCCAATAACTGTGTAAAAGTTTTACTAATAAAGCAAGTTACAGCTTTTGTTGGTTAATTACGGTCTCCAAATCGATCGACATCCTTTCTTGAAAATGGTGAATGTATGACCCTGGTTGTATGTTTCCCGGACTCGTGAGGTAGCAAAAAGGGCCAAAGAAATTTAATGTGCTATATTTCCCAGTAGTAGTACAAATGTTGGCCAACTTTTAGTTATCTATCCTCAGGGTGAACTTACCCATAAACCGAATTCCTGTTTGAAGATCAAGTTTTCAGAGCACCGAACTTGTGACTATCTTTGACTGGTCTCACTCCAACAATAATCAATCATGATGTTCCATACGCAAGTTCAATCTACGAAAGATAGTTACAAAAAGTTCAAGTAAATGTCAGTAAGGAAGTGTTAGTCGGGTGGAAGGTCTAACCAAGGTGTTTACGACTGAAACACAATGGTGTTTTAAGGTGATTCGGAATCTCCCGATACATCATTTTTGATACCGTATAGTCAATACCGTATAGTCAACCTTTTTCAACGTCTCAATATATTTCAGTATATTTCCTGTTAATTACATAATCTGAACGATATTACGGAAGAGAACATATTGAGGACTACCCGCATGTGTATTCTATATCAATATATCACCAATTACGAAGAATTTGTTTCACTTTTAAGCGTTTGACATTCGGCAACGACGCCTACAGGCGTTCGTTCGCCTCACGTTACACTGGGATGGATTCCGCGAAACGCCACAAGATGAGCGAGTTAAAGGAATGTAGTGTTAGAGCAAGGGCGTAGGAACCGGTGGGGCTGGGGCGCC
>JAIPMN010008818.1:0-19053 GCA_020650975.1 Apostichopus californicus | reverse complement strand
AACAAAACTAGTGAAATCAGCCTTAAATATTGCACCATTTGGCTTCTAGGTAGGTCCCAAAATCAAAATTTTTGCAAAGGGGAGGGGGACACCCCCTCCCATTAGACCGCTCCCCCAGATCAGTCCCACTTTCAGCTCAAAGAAAAATGGTAACCCTAATCAAGAGGAACTACAAATCCGAATGCCCACGATCACTTAGGGGTATGGAGTATGTGTCAGGCCGGATGTGTGGCACGTACGGACCCACCTATAGCTCCCGACGCCCGTCACTTCATGATCATATTTCAAACCGGGATGCACCAAAAGTGGGGCGTACTTTCACTTTGAAACGTAACATTGTGCTGATAAAATTATCTTTCCGTTTACCATCTCTGATCACTCGGCTGCTTTAAAAATCAAATGGAGGTCACTAGCGGTAGTTATCATGAACTGAATGCATGCTTTTCCAGGTCACCGGGGAATGACTATTGTTAACCTCTCCAAAAACTTACAGCTGCTAACTTATCAAGCATTTGAATTCCACACTCGACGAAAATAAAGGTCCATCATATATTCTCATTGTTTTGAGAGAATTTGAAGGGTACTGCATATCATATTTCGAAATTTCTGGATAGATGGGTATTCAACTACATTTTGCTAGGCCGCCCGTACACTTGAGCCAGTACCTTCAAATGAAACTGTTACGTACAATCCCGATCCGCGTTTTCTGCAAAAATTGATTTAGCGATGATCCCTGTAAGTTATGCAGAGAAGCGAATCTCTGAAATTTGCATAACTTGAATCTTGCTTGAGAGACCTATAGGTATAAATCACTTTGACTTTAGATTTTTGATAAAGTTTGAACCCCCCACCGCCACTTCCCCTCCTTTCATTGTATCACTTGATCATATAAAACACAAACAAAATATTACACATAGATTACATTTTAAAGTAAACCCAGCAAGGTGTTCCTTTGTCAATTAATTTTGTCAATATCAGTAATTATATATTCATAAAAAATAAAGTAAAGGTTTGCATGTCAATATCCATGTAAAACAAAAGAAAATTAAACAAAAACCAAATAAAAGAAAGACACAAAACAAGTACATCATTTTAAATGCAATTTATTGGTTTGTTATGAATAACACAACTAACATGTTTTTGTACACAGTATTCACATGGTATTCTTAGTTTTAACTGAAGCCATCGTTTCCAATGACTGGTTAAGCATACATCACAGGTTTTCAGCTATTTCGGGGAAGTTGATTACATCAAAGAGGTTTATAATATGTGGCTACTATCAAATGCATTTCTCTGAGAATCATTCCAAATATTAGATCAATAGAAATCCTTATAATTAAATCATTCAGAAACAGGTCTCGCAAAAACATGGAATCTTCTACGAAATACCTTACACAAAGATTCCCATCCAATCGTCCTTATGAGAACCTCCATTTTACTGGATGATCACTAAGACGGTATGACGGCCTATTTCAACACTCACATCTTAAGTACCTCTCAAACAAGTCTTCCAGTCCTCCCCCATACCCCCCCCCCCATCCCTGTCAACTGCAAGGAAATTTGGAGCTCATATGAGCTATGTAGGTAAGAATTATACTGTACTGTATTGCCCCTGGTACCAACTCAGGCAACACTCTTTTCTAATGCTGTATCTCTCAGTGACATAATCATTTTAAAAATGCAACTCATTCCAAATAATGGTAAAAGGCTGATTGGCAGTCGTATAAAGTGTACTTATTCATCATGGCGAAAACAATGATAAAAAAAATAAACAATTTTCAAATCTGCGAACTACTTTCGATATTCCACTGAAGGATGTGTGAATGAGGTCAAGAAGCATGATCTAGTCTCATCAACACATGCTTTCTCTGACATTCTCTGCTTGGTAATTAAAAAACAAAACAAAACAACAAATGATTCCTTGCTGCCTACCGTCAGGAACAAATGACCGGCTTGTAGAAGAAAAACAGTAGTAGCGAACATGGCCTCTCCCCCCCCCCCTCTACCATATTCAAGGAGGTCAGTGACCAGATGTCCCCTTTCCAACTTACGCCTGTAGGTATTTGAGATAACTGGTTGTAGTTTTGCTCAGTTTGTTTCTGATCTACTACACTTTTAATTGCAGAGGTAGCTAACCTAACATTATTCTGCATAACAGTTTGGCAAAGTGCCAACCTAACTCCCTCTGGAGCACAGAGGCACCATAGGCTTTCCCAACAGCCCCCTTCGTCCCTTTAAAGTGACTTTTGAAGGCACAACCTGAATACAAAGTTGGTATGTTTTGGCCCAAAGTGCTAACAGAAATCTGTTGACCTTGGAGGACCCCTTGACCTTGCTGGCCAATTAGCTAGGGTTACCTAGAAGAAACTTTGGACTTTAAAGAGGGCTACATAGAAATGGTCACTTATAACATGATGCAAATAACCAACATCCTTTAAAATCAGCTGCATCTCATAAACGCAGTGATACGTTTGAACCACACAATCAACTCTAAACAATGGGGACAATTGGTTTTGCTGGAGGGACAATATATAATTTTGTTGCAAAAACAGTAAAATCCTAAGTAACCAAGATGGTTAACCGTACCCTTAGCATTTGTCTCATCTGCCTGTTAAGATTATCCAGCACTTCATCCCACTAGTTCAGCACTACAATCCTTACATATTGAAATTAAACAAAATTTAAACTAACAGCTCTGATAATCTTTAAGTTTTCATTCAAAAGCGTAAAGTTTGTCACAAATTTTAAACCTGCAACTAATAGGGAAACCTTTTATCCTGACCTACAAGATAATTTCAGACTAACGTTACAAGTTCTCTAAATATCACACAATTACCATCTGGCAGCAAGTTAACACAGTTGTTCAAGATTGTTTTCATCACAATCCAGGATTTCTGTCAGTTTTAAAATTGGATTCTTGATTCGAAGAATTGAGAATGTGACAAAAGGGAAACAGCTTTTGTCTTGCAGAAGACATATGCACCCCTGAGGTAGGTTGGCGTCAATAAGCCTTTCCATACTTTGTACTCCATCTCCATTGCACAAGTCCATTGCCATTTTCAAACTTGCCCAAATGCAAAATATGTGTATGTTTGAATTCCAAAATCTAGCTAAACAAATGATAACCTATTTAACAATGAACACCCTTTTAGCAGATGACTTGCTTTGAAACAAAAATCTACTTACAAACTGGGATTATGGGTGTCACTAAAATGGTTGTGATTTTTGCATTGTTATTTTAAGTCAACAAGGTTCCATTGTTCA
Source organism: Apostichopus californicus (assembly GCA_020650975.1). Classification (NCBI taxonomy): domain Eukaryota; kingdom Metazoa; phylum Echinodermata; class Holothuroidea; order Aspidochirotida; family Stichopodidae; genus Apostichopus; species Apostichopus californicus. Next base: position 15,789 of record JAIPMN010008818.1, on the reverse strand, counting down.
TAAACACTACAACAATCTTGCCAGATACCTAATTTTGGTAATATTTTCTTAACCAGGAGGAAGGTATTGTCGGGACATCAGTTTGATGTGACTGTTTATTGATAAATACTAAATGCATAGTGGAATAGCTTATTAAGGAGAGACCAAGCTGCATACATGTACTGCTAAACTGGTTGGGAATCAGCAGTATATGATCACAGCCATATCTCTATGTGTACGGTTTACCTTTCCAACATTCCAGCCAAGCGGTGTTTGCTGTAAAGGTTTGACACAGTTGTCTATCAGTAAGTACTTACAGCGTAGTAGAAAAGACACACTAAAGAAGAATACCAATGGGCAGCCTCTTTACTATGCGATCAACCGCTACACTGGTCATGGAACCACCAGTACACACACATTTCCATGTGTACAGTAACCTTTCTTACTTCTAGCCAAGTAGTTAAGTACAAAATGCTGGTCCATTCATGTTTGGACTTGAAAGTTAAAATAAGTTTAGATATTCCTAAAACTACTCATTTGCAACCATATTAACATTTGTAACCTTTCTGTAACCTATGACCCAAGAAGAACATATGGCACCTCCTCGGGTTCATTCCATTTATGGCAAGCCCTTGGGATAAAATATGACATCCTGAGTATGACGAATACCAACGTGTTTATCATGTGAACATAAATAAAATTGACGGAATCGTGACAGAAGAGGCCTACCGTTCGACCAGAAGGTCTCCCCGTTTCATTTGCTAACATTTCTCACAAAACTTATTTTCACTTTGCTGAATATTTGAAGGTCTGTTGAATGTTAAACCCCACTATAGTATTCCATCTGTGTTCTGAATAAGTCTGGTAATACTGTTGTTATCGCAGCGGCACGACTCTCCATCCCACCCTGCTTGTAATTTATTAACAATACTTCTCAATCTTTGCCTCATGATGACTTTCTGACCGTACCCCGGATGGCTTTGGTCGACACAGACATGACTTTTCCATTTACGCGAGACCCTGAAAAAACCTGCGGACAACTTCTCTCGCGTCTGTATCCGCGACGGCTCAGGCAACGGTAGATCGGCGTGGACGTGACTTTTCCAAGACTCATAAACCTGCCAAACCACAGCCATGATTTTCTCCCATCTGTGTTGTAAAATGGCTCTGGAAACAACATAGCAGCTTGGACATGACTTTTCCATGACTCGTGAATGCAAGGACCAGTAAAACAACTGCATTCGCCTGTATCATGTGACCGACTTTGGTAAAACTGCAGCCTCGGCTACACTAAATACAAATTCCAGGCAGCCAAATTGCACATGACTGCCGTGATGTAACATTGCTGTACCTTCCCAACCAGCATTGTCCGACTGAACGTCCGTTGGACATCGGCAAGGTCTTTCGACCAGCCTCACCACTGACGTCCTGTCTGTAGATTCAGACGACTTTGTCCTCTTGGAAAACTTCCGCACGGACTTCACAAAAGACGAGGATACTTTGTTCACAGATCTTTCGATCACCGCCCCCGTATATGTCACCCTGTCGACCGTCGTTCCGAATTCACTATAATTTAAGAGTTCAAAGTGCCTCGAAGCCTGAGTGAGGAGGTAAAAAGCCCCAAAAACAGAGGAAGAGAAAAGAAAAAAATAGTAACTGGTAATGAAAGATATTTCAGACGTTTAAATATCAACAGCATTTCTCACCACCAACACTAAGCAATTTCTTTTTTACCCAGGAAACTTTGCTGGTTGTAGATTTGTACGTCATCTTTACTAAAGATGGGTATACTTCCCGCAAACGTCTCTTTTTAATGAGATCCATAAGATATTTTAGGATACAAAAAAAAAAGAATAAAAAAAAGAAGATGGAGCAATTTATTGCACACAAAATATCAGAAATGTCTACCATATGAACACCACTTTGTACTGAAATATGACAACCTCACCTCATCATAGAAAATGCTTGCATGTTTGGCAGAGATAAAGTTGCAATGTCCATAATGGCTGAGGCACATGTCTGCATCAGAACCTTAGTGGAAAGAAAATACGTGGTTAGCACTGTGAACATCAACGGCTAAAAACATGCGTGTGTATGTGCATATATATGTATAACAAACACAAAGCTGATATGCAAGGAAAAATTAAGATATTGTGCAGTAATTTCTGACCTTTGACATTCATGAACAAACAGTACAGATCATCTACTCACCAACGGTAAGCTACACACCAAATTTGAACTTCACCCAACTTCCACTTCTTGAGATATTGTGTGAACAATGTTTTTAGACTTTGACTTGTGCTGACCTCAAATGACCTTTGACCAATACCAAACAACAATCCCAAACCAGTTCAACCAAAGGGGAACCTACACACCAAATATGAAGTATTATCTTTTTGAAATTTACAAGCGTTTACGAGCAAGTGTCACACACACATGTATACGCCATCACCATCGCATAGATTCCTCCTACCTTCAGCAAGGAATCAAAAAAGTGATATTTGATACAGCTATTATACTACATGTCCTGACATTTAAAGATTAGGTAACTTCTATTGCTCAAATCAGAAATCCACACATTCCTCTGTAGATACACATTTTTGGTATTTACGCAGTAAGAAATATTACTCTACAAATACTAACATTTTTGCATTAATTTCAACTTTCAAGATGATACGTGCAAACAAATTTCAAAGTGCTTAATGCAAAAGCACATGGTTTAATCAACTCCGTATACCCTGTTACAGATAACAGACTAACCGTATTTCATACCAACGAGAACGAAAATAAAAACAACGTGAATTCAATAACCATCGCAATTAAAAACTCACTGTTTCCAATACTGAAATATTTCCTCCTCATCTTCACAGACTTCAAACAGTCCTTAGATGGAATAGGGCAGAACACACCCAAAATGGGTGTAGGCGTGTCCTTGGTTGGCACCGGAGAGGGTTGGTCGATGTCACCATTTGGTGAATCTTTGGTAGTAGCTGCAGGCGGTGTCTGCATTAATAAGATGAGGGAGGATGTGTCAAAATACAAACATTTTTGTCCATTTTATGTTGACCTATGCATTGAGATTAGCATATATCTCTATTACAGGAACTAAATTTAAAAGAGTAAAAACCTACTTTGGAATGTAGACAAATTAATTCATTTACATTTTGGCTGCATTCAAAGGTAGGATGAAATTTTCAAAAGTTGCAGTGAAAATTTAATTTGTCTTTTCACCACGTAGCAAAATTCAAGCAAACAATTTGTAAAAGTCTTGTCACAAAGTTAAACAGAACATGGAAATGTACTGTAGCCAAAGAAAGATGTAAACTGGAGAAATGTAAAAAGTTATGTTAATATTTAAGAGTATTTCATTGGTTAACTTTCAGAGAGAAAGAAGTTGTACCTTTGAGGGTAGAAGTTGTTGAAGCCTTTGCCAGGCTAAAACTTGGATTAACTTCTCATCAAGATGACTCAATTCAGCATCTGCTTGAAAGGAAAGAAGATAGCTTACAAAACTTCATTATTCCAATATTCCATAGGACTTTAATGTAGAGATGAATTCCAAACAGTAATTAATAAATGGAAACCATAACAAATCCACCAACTAACCGACAGAATTAAATTTAATATCCTAATACAACTTGCATGAACCAGTAACTTACACACTGTTGTACTTGAGGTTAACTTGTAACTTGTAAACACTGTTGTAGTTGAGGTTAACTAGTAACTTACACACTGTTGTTGTTGAAGTTAACTATTAACTTACACAATGTTGTAGTTGAGGTTAACTATTTACTTACACACTGTTGTAGTTGAGGTTAACTAGTAACTTACACACTGTTGTAGTTGAGGTTAACTAGTAACTTACACACTGTTGTACTTGAGGTTAACCAGTAACTTACACACTGTTGTAGTTGAGGTTAACTTGTAACTTACACATTGTTGTAGTTGAGGTTAACTATTAACTTACACACTGTTGTAGTTGAGGTTAACTAGTAACTTACACACTGTTGTACTTGAGGTTAACTATTAACTTACACATTGTTGTAGTTGAGGTTAACTATTAACTTACACACTGTTGTAGTTGAGGTTAACTAGTAACTTACACACTGTTGTACTTGAGGTTAAATAGTAACTTACACACTGTTGTAGTTGAGGTTAACCAGTAACTTACACTGTTGTAGCAAAATCTAGAAATAAAAAGCTTTCTCAAAATCCACCCTTACCTACAGATCCTTCTACACAGGACTGCAGTGTGTTATTAAGACTGAGGAGAGCGGGCGATGTCCGCAAGGATATTGATGTTAACTTGTCCGAGAGGGGAACTGCTGAATTACTGCTGGACACCAGTTTATCAGGACCTGTTATGACAAAGACAATTTCACAACATTAATTCTCTAATCAATCTCCCTCCCTTCACCTTCCCACACACAATTACACCAACAGACCAATGCAGAAGATGTATTTACGAATTGTTTAATTTCAGAAGTCTAAACTTCATATATCGAAAAAGTCAAGGAAATGAAAATTGTTAAGGTTAAATCTGACAAGCAAGAGACTTTTTGATGAGGTATTTATTTAACACCTCTTTTGAAATTAAATGCAGACATCATAAACATTTTTTTACATATTACATTGCAAACAGTGCTTCAAGTGAATATTTCCAAATCACCCTACAATGCAAATTTAAAATGAAAAAATCACTGCACAATGGACTGAACTTCCAAGAAAACAATTTTGCTTTATCTTACCGCTACTGCCATGAACCGACGCGGTCTTAGCGGTCGTGCTGCTTGACCTCCCTGGAACCATAATGGTGGTAACCCGTAAATTTTGCAAGGAACTAGTTGATACCGTTTTCACAGAGGAGGGGGATAAATGCCCGCTAGTCTGTGTTGTCGAGACGCCAGAAGTTTTTAAACTTTGGGTTGTAGCTAACATAACATGATTGGCGACGGGCCTTTCATCCAAACACTTGTCCACAGAGTAACTCCTCGAGATAAAGTCTTTCAGTTGGTCAGCCCTCTTGGTCTTCTTGTTGGTGATGCCATCGTGATGGTCCATGACCTCGTTCTTGTCCGGACCCGACGGTCCATTCGATAAAACTTCGGGGCCGTTGGTCAGTTCCTTCTTGAGCCCGTCTCTGATCATATCTTTAAGCTCGCCTGTCTCGTGAGTCCTGACAGGATCTAATCCGACGTGATTCTCATGCTTGGAATTATGTATATGATTGACCTCACCGATCGACGGTGGTAACCCATGGGATAATTTATTGGACGAGTAGTTGGTGACCGGCTTCTCTTTGGGCTTCTCCGATTTTAAAAGCTGTGGTGCGCTGACGATCTTCTGCGTCACTGGCACCGATTTGGACAGGTCCTTTTTGGTCAGATGAATGGCGATACTGGACTGCAGACTTATAACTGATTTCAACCACTGGAAAAGAAATAAAAACAGGGATTAAAAATTTATCCCGTATCAAAAAATCGGTAAGTGCTATGGAAGTGTAAAAAAAAATTCTGAGCCTTTGAAAATGCTGCACAAACTTTGTAACACTAAAGATTTATTCCCTGATAATGCAGTGTATGAAGTTAGTCCCATCTTTGAAAGCAGCTTATCTGGGTGAAACTTTGTCGGCAGAGAAGTAACAAAGGGACTCATGGAATATACTGTGTATAGTACCAGTCACTGTTATTACTTGGCACATCCACTTGCTGAAAAACTAATTATAAAATGTTGCTTTGAACACACATTTTGGGGGGGGGGAAGGGGGGGGAGTGGTGCATAACAGCTTGCACCTATTTAAGCTAGCAGTGCTACTGATGTCATGTGCAACCGTGGCAACGAAAAGAAGCTGTTACCAAAACCGTCTACGTAAATTGTTTTCTCTATCTGAAGATCCTAATAGTTTAGTGACTTTAGTAGTGACCTGGCAGGTTACAGTCATTTGTCCAAAAAAACACTAAAGAGATTTTAACTTTTCTATAGTACTTAAAGTTAACAATTTGTTTCTCTTTCAGTGGTTTTCTGTAAAATTCTTTTAGAATAATACACTATGGACTGGTACAATGTAATGCATAACTGATCGTCAACAATTTCACAGAATTTTCTTTCTTGGATCTATCCTATTTCACATATCGTATCATCCCTTCATAAATATGCCATACGTGATTCCTAAGGTAATAAATAATAGGACACCGACCTCTTCCTTTTCCACTGGAGTGCATAGCCTCTCTGATACGCTGGATGTGTTCGCCCATGTTCCCCTTCGGGACGTTGGTAATAATGACGGTGGGTGTCTGTAATGCTCTTTAACTGAAAATGGTACCTGTTGTTGGAAAAGATGAGAAATTAAATTGAAAAGTTAGGTAGAAGAAGAAATAGAAGTTCCCCAAAAACTATGGAGGAGAGGGAAAATTACAGCTCTTAAGATCAGGAAAGGGTACTGGAGGTAAGGTGGGGGGGGGGGATGATCAAGGAGCCAAATTACTTCATTAAATCCATCGGGTCGGTCTGACCTCATCTATTAAATTCTTCTTGCAGGATTCACCCGATGTCAATAAATTAGGCAGTTTGCTGCACTTTACTTTTGTAAAGCTCACAAGATCACATAAACAATATTGGATTCTTTTGGATCATTGCTGAGACTTCTTTTCCACTTTTGGTTACGGTTCTTTTTTGTTTGACAGAAACGTAGGGAGACCAATCCTCATTTAAGAATATTTTGCTTGACCACCAGAAATAAATAGTAAGCTGACATACTGCTGCATTTGGAATCAACTTTCAAAACTTGGCTGACTTTTTTCTCTTTTGAAATACTTCAATCCCCGATTCCTGCTTTTTTTTTTACACTTCAAAATAGGGAAGAGATACATTGTCTTCCTTCCAAATCCGTCGACAAATTTACTAGCAAGACTAGTCTTGCTTGCAAGTAGGATGGGACAAGAGATGCAATGGCTTTTTTGTTGTTCACACTTTCAATTGCACTTCCAATTGTTTTTGTCCCAAAGTAACCCTCAAAAAGGTACAAAAACAAAGCTGTAACATGAACATACAGAAAATATATCATTGAAATTTGATTAGTAAATTCTGTTTTGATATAAACCAAGATAAAAAGAGTATTTATCGGGTCCCTGAAGTGGATATCCATAATTCTACTATGAGGCTCTACGCTCAGAATTGACCGTACAGATGAGAGAAGAGAGACGGTTGCTCTTTACCTGTGACGGTTTCCGTCTCTCCGGTTTATCCTTCCAAGGCGGTCCAGTAGCGTGGATCTTATTCAAGAAGTCCAGTTTGACTGCATGTTGGTTTATCCTGTTGTTGATATCATGGTATATCTTGCATTTCTCAGTATAGCTTGCCTTGGCAAACTCGGGCTACGAGGAAATTGGAAACGGTAAAATTTGCATAAGCTGATAACCAATGCAAACGGTGGCTTCAACACGATGACAGTTTCCATTGTAAGACATTGACAAAAGTGATTCACCATTAATCAAACTAAGGATTAAATCAACAGCTTGCTGTGTCCCTTGACAAACCAACCATCGGATGGTCTTCACAGTCAGTGGTCTAGAATCTCAGAATAGACGACCCTAACAGTTAGCCTTCACGTCAAAATGCTGAAGGGCAATGGTTGTACAATTATATACACAAGAACCTGCATAGCTTTCATCACAATGATGCACAAAAAAGGACAAAACAAAACAAGCTAAACAAGGTGAAGGCAGAATAAACGTTAAAGCCATTGGCTATGCTTCAGAAAGAAGCAAATACAAAAATTTGACTAATCTTTTTTATTTTGGAGGGTCGCAGGATTTCTTCCAGCCAGATGTGGGAAGCTTTTAACTACAGTTTTCATTGCTTGCAGATGGAAATCGATGGAAGTTATTACCTTAGCATCGAGTCGACAGGACGAGTTATGACATTCACACATGCATTATGAGCATCATTTCTGAGTGGTGGGTGTCAGGTGGGGTTAGACTTAGTCCTCCGTGGCGGGTAATAAAAGATTGCAGATCAAAGTGATCGAGGAAACAAAGATATTCTTACCAGGCCATTCTCTGGATGGTTCGGGCACATCCACCTCCCCGTCGGGAAAGTAGTCAAAGGCGGGCTTAAACAGTCTCGATGAAACAACAGAGGGCAGTAGTCACACTGTATCAACGGATCGACTCTACAACTCCTGTCGGCACACAAATAAGAAGACAAAGAAGCAGGTTTGTTAAGTCGTTTTATTGAACGGTTTTCTCGAAACGAGTTCCACAATAATTACTAGTTGCTTGTTTTATCACATCTATAGGCTCTTACGCCTGTTGCAGTCAATCAACAGAAATAAACATACATGGGTATGACTCGGAAAGAATTCTGAATAATATTTTTACTGATGCTGTCCCAGTTGACTGAGGTGGTTGCACAAGCTCCAACCATGCTATTATGCTGAACGTTGCCATGACAACCATCTTTTTTGTAACAAGTAACATCCTGCTGTAAAGTAACCAGAGTGGAGACTGTCTAACGTGGTTACTTGCCGACCGATGAAAATTAAAACCAACAGTACAGTAGCCAAATGTCCTTAGAAAAACAAATTCCCACTTAAATTTCTCTCCTCTTCAATACCAAGGGTTCCCCATCATTCCCCCTTAAGGGGTATCCTCCCCCTCCAATCCTCAATTTCTTTAGTATCTATAATATATACTGACTTGTTACAGAGAAAGCACATCTTTGCGGGAAGCGGTACCATTCCATTTTCAAGTTCGTGGATATGTTTAAAATTCTTGCTGACGTCTTCTTTCCTTCTCTTTCTCGTCATTCCTTTGAGAAAGAAAACAAATGCAGGTAGGTTAGAGTTTGTTTATCTTTAATCAATATAAACAACCCTGAGGTGGCCTCTCAACTGACAAATTTGCAAACTTTCGGTGACGTCAACATTGCAAACCTGCTTGTCGGATGTATAGAATGTCAGAGAAAACACAGAGAGATCACACAGAGAGAGATCACACTGAGAGATCACACACAGGTATCACACACAGAGATAACACACAGAGAGATAACACACAGAGAGATCACACCGAGAGATCACATGCAGAGATCACACACAGAGATAATACACAGAGAGATCACACACAGAGAGATCACACAGAGAGATCACACCGAGAGATCACATGCAGAGATCACACACAGAGATAATACACAGAGAGATAATACACAGAGAGATCACACACAGAGAGATCACACACAGAGAGATCACACACAGAGATCACACAGAGAGATCACACAGAGAACACACACAGAGAGATCACACAGAGAGATCGCACACAGAGATCACACACAGAGATAACACACAGAGATCACACACAGAGAACACACATAGAAATCCCACATACAGAGATCACACACAGAGAACACACAGAGAGATCACAAGCAGAGATCACACACAGAGAGATCACACGCAGAGATCACAAGCAGAGATCACACACAGAGATCACACGCAGAGATCACACAGAGATCACACAGAGAGATCACACAGAGAGATCACACAGATATCCCACACAGAGATTACACACAGAGAACACACAGAGAGATCACACGCAGAGATCACACACAGAGAACACACGCAGAGTCACACGCAGAGAACACACGCAGAGAACACACGCAGAGATCACACAGAGAGATCACACACACACTGAGATCACACACAGAGATCACACACAGAGATCACACACAGAGAACACACAGAGATCACAAACACACAGAGATCACACACAGAGATTATACACAGATCACACACAGAGATCCCACACAGGGAGATCCCACACAGAGATAGCACACAGATATCACACACAGAGAACACACACAGACAGATTAATGCAGACAGCTGGTTGAAATAATACCTCATGAGGAAGAACAAAGTACCTGGCAATGGAGCATGTGTCATGACCTCAGCTGGCAATTGGAATTGTTTAGGGTTCTGGATGGATGCAGCTTTGATGAGCATTAAGAGAGGGTTTCCCTTCGACTGAAGGATCTCCTCCATATCATCCTCGTCCGGGTCAGTCTTCTCTGGTCTCTCCTGATCTTCTTTCTTTCCAGTTTTAATTTCCTTTTGAGCTTCCCTAAAAAGGAAGAAAATTAGTTGTTCATCAGTTTTGTAAGGAAAGGAAAACAAAGAGAGGCAGTTGGGGGTGAAGAATGAGGCTAAGGGCAATCGTGGCTGAGGAAGGGATGGTGGCCTTTCGACAATGAGGTAACATGAGCCACAGAAATCAAAGGTAACACCAATTGACGAGTTCAATTCTCAAATGATTAAGTTGAAACGACATCTAGACCTGTGTGCAACCAAATATTTATTTCTCCAGAATAACTTGACAGTATAATGTCATAGTTTTGTATGAAGAAAGAAATACATTTATATTGATTGGAAAAAAATTGTACATTTATGTGATTCAACATGGTAATATTTTAATCATAAAACATTGATTGTTCAGTGAGCGATAACAATAGGCCTGCAAGGGACATTGCAAAAGACAAAACCTAACAGCAGAAATGGGTGTTTTTCTTTTCTTTTATAAGTATGATCATTTCAAACAAGGGCGGGAAACATCTTTGAACAGGTTTTTACCCATTTTATTTAAGGAGCAAAGGATAAAGTGACTCTAAATGTGAGAGAGTGGATCATAAATTTCTCATTTTGCAAAGGAAAAGGAAAGTACAATATGCCTTCCAGTAATTTAAAGCTTGACAGGGTGCTACCTATCTACACCACTGTATTAAAGATGCTTTTCAAGCTCGGCCCTGGCCATGCCTTGAGAAATCCCTGAACCTTTGACTCACTTGTAAGCTTGTAGCTGCGCTAATCTCATACACTGTTTACCGTCTCTTCGTAGCCGGTCGTTGAGCCTCACGGGAGTTTTCCGAGGTTTAAAGTAATCTCCGCTTTGACGCTTGTCCTCTATGCCTCGTATGTCATCTTTCATAGTGATGGACTTGGGAATGTTCATGGCTGCGACTATTTCTGCATCCGTCTTTTCCATGTGCTTTATGTGCAACAACAATAACAATAATAATAAGATCAATGAAAGCCAGTCTGGACTAAATATAAAATTTAAGTATTTACCACATTTGCCCCTTAAAGAGAATAATTTTTTAATTTTTGTGTACATAGCAGCTTTGCAAGGTTTTTTTTGTGGGGGGGGGGGGTGGTGGGGTTGGGGGGCCCTCCAAACACACTCAAGTCGCCCTAAGTTCTCTGTTTATACAAACATTGATATACAGTACATATTTTGAATAGCATTTTGCTATGGCTTGTAAACCAGATAAATGATTTCCTGCCTGGTCTTGTCGACACTATAACTTTACCTCTCTGCACTGAATATACCTCTCAACGTACAGTACTAATTTCTTAATATTTTTGTGAAAGTCTACATTTTGTTCCTCCAGAGATTATTATTCTGACATCATTTTCGATGATCAAAGAAATGAACTTCAAAAGTTTTAATTTTGGAAGGTTGAGCTTGGTTCCTATACTACACACACAAATATATACCATTTCATTTCACATTCCATTTCACATAATTTTGAGTTCTATCAATGCCTTGAAGTCAAACACTTACAGTTAGTATTTATCGACACATCCAATAGTAAAATACAATGTACTAATTCCTAAAACATGATGTTATAATACATTTACCACTCACTAGACATTTCTCACAAGTACTAAGTGTTTGATTGTTCTGACGTCAAGGAATTTGAATTCTACTATCAAATAAAATTAGTTTGACCCTAGCAGGACCATTGTAATTATCATCAATGTATTGAAGGGTGTGAAGACTCGCGCAAAAAGAAACATCTAATGCCGGTAATCTGACCTAGTTTCGAATGAGGTGTAAAAGAAGTGTTAGACACCACCATCGATCCCAGAAAATACGCACACAGCTTGCTACCTTCGGTAATTAGACACTAGTGTACAGTCAGTACATTCAGCTGAGGTCAATACCCACAGCACAGTGTACAAACGATACAGCGATGGACATCTGAGGTCCAGCTAAAGATAACAAGGTACCACGTTTCATTACTGTCTGCATTTTGTAGGGACAAGCAGAAAACTTCACTTACAAGCAACGGAAAGTTAACTTTTTAAGAGCGCGGCACGCGGTTTGGGACGAGTCTTCAATGCCTTTAAATACCATACCTGTGGTGCTACGGTGCATTTATGACACACCCAGTCTCCTGTCGGTAGGTCTTCCTCTTCTAACGGTGGGTCGCTGAAAGGAAAGTGAAAAGGAAAAACAATACATTCTCATGTTAATACCCAATCTCTTAATTAAGTACAGTACTGCAGCAGCTTGAACAATTTGTATTTAATATTTGTCAAAAGTAGGTACAGTACCCGTTTTACCAGATTTTTTAACTATATCCCGGAAGAGGTAAAATAAACCATCTACTGTATTGACACAAGCTTGTCAAATCTAATTATCTTTTCAGTTTAAATAAAACTTTATTTTGCTTGGTATTGTCAAAGAACAGAAAATTCCCTGTATTAAGTTCCCACCTCAGTATTTTAGAGAGTGGTCAGATGCGGGGGTATCTGCACTCGTCCGTCCGATGGGGACATTAAATGGCGGTCCCGGGAGCAAGAATGGGAGCGAATTTACACCCGTCTCGTTGTCCTCCGAACACTTATCTAAAAAGGAAGGCTTGAAATAAGCCGGTGTTCATCCACGATCTAACTCGGATAGGGTCTCAAAAAAGCTAAGTCTGTACTTAAGGCTTCTAAACTAACTACTCTACTTTGCATACCTGTCCTGATATGAGTAGTGAGTCACTTCCAAGTTAACAAACCACTGTTTTTCTTTACGACAGATGTACTAATGCTACAGCATTCACGTATATGACCCTCTTCCTCGTGACACAAAATTACAGCTTTTGAGTGAGATTTGACACAAAAATTATCATTTTTATGAACAAATGTTGATCCATGATTACAATTTCCAATTAAATTAATTTCAAGACAGCACACGAAAATGGCATTCTCTAATGGCTGCAATGGCTACTGTATACTGTGCATTCAAAAACTCCTTTGATTACTTATTAAATGTACAGTACTGTAAATGCCAGGTGTGGCCGGAAAGCATTAAATACCTCATGGATAAGGGGGATCTAGAAATATTGTTAATGGGAGGCAGCCAGACAAGTATGAGAAGCCATTGATAGCAAACCGGGACATCCCCTGCTTCAGATTAACACTTTGACATGTTCCATCAATATGTACAGTAAATCCAACAGTGCTGCTATATAAAACAGTATCCAGTTCTTGGCCATACCTATCAATATTTACTATATTTTCTCCTCTAGGTCATAGTTCATTCAAATAAAGCGGCAGAGATCCCGTCTTTTACAAGGGAGTGCACAGTATATCAACTGTGAGTCAAACCAGAAAGCCAATTGGCAAAATGAATCCTTGCCAAATTTTATATGAAAAATTTCAGCAGTAACATTGTACCCAGGATTTTTTTATTCACCTGCTGACCAGTATTGAGTTGAAACTGATCAGCAAGGCTCTTGCGCTAATGCAGACCTATGTACAGTACGGTACACATTATAATTGACATCAACTGTCAAGTCCATTCATGTCTAACTATAAAAGCTTGGTCTTTACAAGGTTTTCAGATTTTTCAAATCTTTTGACCTCAAATGACCTTTGACCTACACATAAAATAACAACAAAGGAATGAAGTTCGGCCAAGATGTCCTCTATGAGTTTTTATGCTTACAAGGTTTTCATACTTTGATTCTTTGCTGATGTGAAATGACCTTCGACCTCCACAAATGTCAATGGCATTCTTTTACTCACTAAGGTGGATCGATAAATATATGAAGTTCATCCAGGCTTTGCTTCCGCAGTTATTTGTTTCCAAGGTTTTCACCTGTTGACCTCTGATGACCCTTGAAACCCACCAACTTCAATAGTGATCTCATACTTGTATGACATTCTTGGAACCAAGCCAAGGTGTACTTATTGAGTAACCATGTTCCAACAATTACAAATTGAGTACACACACACAATTACCAAATATGTTATTACTGTTCTTAACTTCTTAGATCTGTATTAATGAATGCCAAATAATTCCTTGGGCTACGTTATCAAAGGTATACACATTACTACCACATGAATTCGTTCGTTTAATACCATATGAAAAATCCCTGCTTCTTCTACAACCTTCTTGTCAAAGCACTGTTGAATAAAAAGGATCTACTGTACCAAGCTGTCATATAAAATATAATTTTGGGTAACTAAGGGAAAACTTCAATGAAGTTTCAATAGTAAACTCACTACACCTAGACAAAATGTATACAAATTAAGGAATTTTTACAATTTAAGGGGGAGAGGGGAGATAGGTCAAACCTTTCCAAATGTTAGAAATGTGTGCAATCAAGCTTCAGCATACTGTTAGATTTGACTTTCTGATTTCCACTGTAAATGTAAGTTTATGTAAATTATTTCTTATTGAAACAATAAGTTTGAAAAGGAAAGGATCGGTACAAGTTAGTGCTTATAGCCGCTATGGATTAATCCCCAGTAGTCGCGATTCACTTTGGAAGTCTGATTAATCAAGCTCAAAACTCAAGTTGCTCGACTTCAAGCTAGTACTACACATAATCTACTTTTTAAAAATAGCCTAACCTATCAAAAACAACACTACAGCAGTTTGTCAGCAAATATCGCAAAAGTACAGGTTCTCACAATGCTACACTAGCTCTGTGCTGTGTTAAGAATCGCTGCATCTGCTTTGGTTAGATTCATGCGTTTTGTCAGTAATACGCTTGTTCTGCAGTGCAACATTCAGTCCTAGCAATGTTTGATCATTGCGCATAATCGCAAACAGGTAATTATTAAATTTTACGATTGCCAATGTATTTGTCAATTCTTCAAACATGTTTACAATTACTTCATTCCTGGTCTGGTTCACATTTATTAGATGTCTGATCCAGTGTATAGATTGTGGTGTAGGTCAATTTCAATGTGCAAAATATGTGCCTGCTATCGCGATAGGCTAGAGCCTAGCCTAGAACGCCCTTCTACAGAAAACTCTTGCATACTAATCATCATACCGCTACAAGGTGTTACATCTGTTCATTGTTTTACAAGTTTACTTTTATTAGTGGTAGCAGTTGCAGTAGCCTTGTATATATTCATTTGAAAGTTTTTGATTTACTATGAAGGATTTTAAGAATGCTGTAGATTGAAAATTGTTTTTTTTTTTAACATGATTTAGATACCACACGTTAAGACACGAAAGAACAAATAACAGTGCATCATGGAGAAAGATTTGTTTTGACTGATTTGTTTTGACTGTATTTCGGCAATGTAAAATGCCAGTGATGACATCATAACTGTAACCAAGTAATCACGAGAAGTCTTAGAAGAGCTATGCGATTAATCGACTACAAAAGAAAGTAGCGTTGTGCGGTAGTCGGATTTCACACAACCGGTAGTGTTGCAACATGAATCCCGGTATCGTAACTACAACCGGTATTTTCTTCAACTTTCATCTACGGTTCAAAACACTTAGTTACGAGACTGTCAATGTCATACATTCAATATGCATAGCCTAGGCTATGTACATACTCTCACACGCACGTTCATAAAAAAAATTAAAAAAATAACACGTATATAAGGGCCTTTGTTTTTTAACATACACTTCCATAAAGAAAAGCACAAACCTTGGAAAAAAGCAACCCACACCATCCTTCATTCATACTCGACGTACGATTTTAGATTAACACGTTCGCACGTGGATTAAACTTGTAATCCGT
>JAIPMN010008816.1:0-17411 GCA_020650975.1 Apostichopus californicus | reverse complement strand
ATATACCTCGGCAAGGCAACCTATATCTTGTCTTTGAAACGAATAATAATAATAATATTTATAATAAACTTTTTCATGCAAGGCTTTCAAAATATAATGTGACACAAATTATGGAGATATTGTTTAAATATTTGTCGAACTATTTTGTTGAATTAACGAGAATGTACCGCGGTTATTATGGAAAGAGTAAAAGGGAAAAATGGAATACGAAAGAATGCAAAGACAAATTTGGTCTCGCATATATAATATGGTAACATAGCAAGGCTCCGGAGGAATTGTCACGGAGTATACTGGTTACGCGAGGGGTGAGAAGGGGGTAAAGTGATGTGTTCATTGCAAGTGTTAAACATGCCCCATCTTAATTTTCAATTACTGAAGGAATTGATTTATCAATAACTTCAGCATATTTACTGCCCCTATAGTTAAATACCTTTGTTATCCCCCATCCCAGATTTGTTGTTGTTGTTGTCCCTAATCATTCGAAATCCTAACCTTGTCTTACCTAATAACGTGGTTGTCTGGCAAACGTGTACATCATGTAAAGAAACCTAGCTTTCTTTAAGTATTGGTAGTGTTAACGTCAATCCTAAGATATTTGAATGACAGAAATAACGAGCGAAATTTGTAGCCTATTTTCGGAAAACACATATGATCCACCAACCCCCAAAGACTAAATTAAATTTGTTAGGGGAAGGAGCTCAACATGATTAGATTATGATAAGGAGATATTTACCGCTCGTAACCCTATAATATTGACCAATACGTTTTGAATGTCTTATTCATACAGTTTAATAAATTGTCAGTTCATATTCTAATTGCAAATTGGTGACGAGAAGTAACTATACCTCAATAATTTAATTTCATTCGTTGACTTTGTAAAATTTAAGTCAATTCGTTTGTTTAAACAGAAAAAAAACTTAATAAAATGTGGAATGTTCTGTTTCCACATACCCTGATATTTGACCTATTCTAATATTATTTCAATATATTATTATGAACATATATAGTCATTCGTTCTGTTATAGAAAATTAAACATAAAGACGCGAACAAATAATAAATCAGCCTATGGATTAAATGATTTAACAGAGCTGGGCATAACGATAATTCACAAATATTTCAATAAGTGTGTCATTTGTATAGCTGTGTATTATTATCGAATTAATAACCATCTCAAAAACTATACTAAAAAAAAAAAAAAAAACACGCACACACACACAAACATACAACATCAGTTACAAAAGCTTGGAAACAAAACCCTGTAAATCGAAAGTAACGAAATAAGCAAATTAACGTATTTTGAAGAAAAAAAAATATTGCATAACAGATTATGGAATTTATGGAGCGCATGGAACGTATTTCATTGTTTTAAGAAAACAAAGAGTTGTCTACAGACAAATTCATTAAACGAGAATCGATTTTTCATAGAAAAGTGACATAAATCGTGCGAAAGATGCAGCTAGATATAAAATGACTGTAATAATGAAGAATGCAGAAGAAAAATTGAAAATACAAAAATAGTGAACACTGTAATATAAGTATAAAAAGTGGTAACTGTCATTAAATATGAAGAAAAAATATATAAAAGGCAACTGATTATCTAGACATTGTTGTGTTTTCACATGATTTATAATATTTTTCCTGTAAAACTAACAAAAGACATGATACAATGGTGTATGTACTACTAAACGGTGTTCTGTATTAAATGTCAACAGTTGTGAATTTCTATGTATATATACTCGAAATGACACAAAACTACAGACTATTAGTTCACTAAAACATTTAACTTTGATCTTATTTTATTATTATTCGCCCTTTAGTACAGCTGCGGCATGCATTCCCATGAGAATGTTCAAGTCGAGAATGTTTGCAAAATAATTCTAAACATTTGTACCAAACCACCACTAAGCTTTGAATGAAGCGCTACATACAAAGTACCAGGAATCATCAATAAACTAGGACAGATATAACATATTAAGCAATTAACTAGATTGGCTAGGTTCTAATCCTCAGATATTATATAAGACTAAGAATGCCAAAGATGCCATGTTTGTTGTTGATGGATATGTTGTATGGATATGGATATAGTGCAGCGGAAACTGCCGATACTCATAGCTGGTACAACAACTACTGTACTGTTCATGTCCCACAACCGTGCATCGGTAATTACTACTTTGTGTTCGTAACACGGTAACATGTATTACAGGTGGCACTGTAACAACTACAAAGCTGTTAACTTATTCCCATGTAAGACAAAGAACTGCGCGACTGGACAAGGAGTCTATGAAGATGAGAATGCCAACGAGATGACGTAAAGTAGTTACGGTACCGCTTGATTCCAGTTCACACCTCTCTTTAAATTACGCCAATTCGTCATGCCGAGAACGAAGAAATGCCATGTTCGGGTATATCCATAGGCCTACTTATAGCGTAAAACGACTACATACGACTTCATTTAAGAATCGTGTATTAATGAACTCGCACTAAATGGTTGATACAGCATATTATATACTGTTCATGTCCCACAACCGTGCATCAATAATTACTACTTTGTGTTCGTAACACGGTAACATGTGTTACAGGTCATGAACAGTAGTATACTGTATACCGCAGCTATGAGTATCGGGTGGAAGAAAAGACACGGAGAAAGTTGCAAAGAAGATTATCAAAAACTGGGTATTCATTAACGCCTCATCTACGACTACAGACTAGTGAATAATTCTTTAAACTTTGCAAGGCTTGGAAGCGTCGGAATCGAATAAAACATAAGGGATACAATCTTTCGATGCATTATGCAATTAAATTATAACACACAAGCCACGCAAGTTAGTATTTACAGTCTTCTAGATAGTACAATGATTTGCCTTGCGCTTGCTTTGAGACCAGCAAGATCTGTTCCTTTTGGAAGCCTCTGCTCCGACAACCAGTGATCGGCTTTGGCGGCAAGAAGTTCCCATTCGTTAAAAAAAGAGGCGCAGTTGTGTTCTAGCCAAACCAAAGCCAAAGCCGTAGCCCAAAGACGCTTACCAATGGATTCATCGAAAGAAAAGTCACGTTGGCGGGCGAATCGCTCTCTCTTTAGTTTGCTTGGACTTCGAGCACCTTCAAGGTCGGAGCGAGAAGAGATGCTACTCGCGTCCTCTTCTTTAACATCCAAAGAAGAATCCTGATAAGTCCTCAGCGGTGCATTAGCTTGGGAATTTCTCTCTGATAAAGACTCGTCGGGAGATGAAAACCCTTTCACCGTCTGATACCCACTGTCTGACTTTGGGATCTCTACAAAACCCTCTCCAGAAGAAGACTCAGCTATAATTCTTTCCGCGTCGCTTTCGGACAAGTGGCGTCCACCAAACTTCGGGGATTGAGTTTGGGCGAACTCCTTGGCTGTCTCTGGTTGGGAACGGCTGCGTTGAATTGGCTTATGGTTTCTGCTATCATTGGCATCAACGTTCACTGAATTGAAAGTTACCGTTAAATCGGGCAAGTCGACAATACAGTGCGATTGGGTGTTGTCTTTCTCACCTGCTCCTTCGTCAGCTGACTTAGAGTGCTCGATTTGGTCACCGTCCGATTCGACAACAGCAATGCAAGTTTCCAAGGGTTCCATTGTTATATCACATATTGGGGATGCGCGAAACAGTCTGTCAAGGGTGATGTCTATCGCATCTGCTAGTTCGTGATCTAATTCCCAAGAGCCGCTAGCCAGTTGTAGATTAACGAGTGCGTGTAATTCAACACATTCCATACTTAACGTCCTACCAACGCAACACTCCACTGCATCAACGGCTCTAAATAGAGGACGTTTCGAAGGCATGTTTCCTAGTCTAGTCTTGAGTCGATTCAAACGAGATCCAAAGTGCCAGGATGGAGGTTTGGAGTTGCCTTGTCCTTGGTAAGTACTTGCAAGAGACCCTATAATTCAAACACAAAATAACAAAAGTAATACTTTGAAAAGTGATATGATCAACAAATATAAACTGAAGCAAAGTACACATAAAGCAGACAATTTATGGATTTAGTAAAGATTGGTTGTAGACACTTCAAGCTGTATGGTGTACATTATGTGTCCAGAACGCCCCACGCTTTATGAAACTCTTTATTTTTCCTTACTGGTATAGTATGAAGATGGGAATACATGATCCTGTATCCCTTTATTTCCACAATGCCCCTATTTGACATTTTGTCCTGAAGCTGTAGCACCCTGCCCCACCCATCTCGCCAGACCAGTAATTCCTTGACCTCTGGTTCCAGTTATAGATCACGTACTACTGATCATTCTGTTCAAGGTGGAAATCCTTTTCTACTTACATGTGAAATACTCATTTGCCCATTCTGGTCTTGGTTTGCCATCAGTACTGGGCTGAAAGGGTGGTTGCTCATGGAAGCTTTGTGAGAACTGGGAATTTGGTGACTCCGAACGACCTACTTTGTCAGAAAAAAAGGAAAAAGTCAAAACCATAGGTAAGAAGGTGGTTGGTAACTTACAGTGATATTTGAAATATAAAGTAAGTGTTATCTAACCTATTAAAACAATTGTTAATCAAACAGCAGGTTAAAGAAGGATATTTTGTTATGATTATTGCTGACCTAACATCCCAGGTATACGTTAGAACAAAGGACGTCGTACACAAAACTCTGATTACACATCAGGGGGAGGAACTGTTGTTGAACAGTTGATGAACGTATTTAAATTAGAAATATAATTCTACAAACGTAGCCAAACAGTTACAAAGGGCTTCATCCTTAATCACTACTATTCTTCGATACAAGATGATCAGGAAGCCGGTAGTAGCTATGTCCGCCCGCACTTAATGAATGGTGTTTTAGGTTTAGAGAGTTTCTGAAGAGGTTAACAATTGTGAGCATGTCATCCTTCTGTCATTGAAGTTAATACTGAGTTTAAGATTGTATGTAGATCCTCCTGCAAGCAGGAACTCGCGAAGAAGCCTCATTGGCTTATCAAAGCCGCAAGCTGACCGACGTCAGTTTCTTAGATTCATATTTTAACGTCCATGGTTATGAATTGTCAATTGTCAACAACTCTGTAACTGGACGACATACATTAATCTTGGAGTGACTCAAACTCGGGACCTTATGATTGAAAGGCACCGGCGTTAACCACTGAGCTAACACTCACTTGATTCGCAGAGATTCGTAGAGAACTTGATGTAACCAATTAATGTTCGATTAATGTTCGGGTGATTGATATAATGTAATAAGAAGATGTCGTCATGCATATATCAAATCAATAATAAGGAAAACTGATGAGACTGATTACCGTAACCCGAAGACATAACCTCATCTTCTGAATCAGTAAAAGATGACGACACAGGTTTACCGGATGCTGTCGTCCCGAAACTACTCCACTGTCGAAGCACGCGGGAAAGGTGTGGTCTGAAGGAGTGTCGATTGTGTTGAAAAGGCAATATCTACCATGATGATAAAAGAAGACAACATTTATTGAACTTCCTTCTGAAACAACCAATTTTTGTTGTCTTGCGTACATGGTTTGGACCTATATATTTTTCTATGGATGTAACCATCGAGGAAGGCGTACGTAACACTGAGCTTTTCAAGGAATTCGAATTATAATCAAAGGGGTACGAAGACCATGAACAATGTCCGTAATACTTTTATTATTGTTCTGTGACTTTCCAGACTTTTTCATCTTTCAACACTTCGCCGGTGTGTCATTAACCTAGAGCTACCGATCATATACTCCAGGGTCTCTCCGTAACAAAAACATGGTCGGGGACGAAACTGCAACATAATACTGATCATTCAGCAATAGACAGGGATTGTTCCAGTATTGTTAAAATGAAGGTGGTGTGACTCTGCGTTCCTTGAAAGCAACTCCCATTTATGGGGGTCTGGGCAGCCCTCCCTCGGAAAAGGTAGACGCGAAACGTTATGTTCTGAAGCACATTTAGGCTATAAATTTGGCCTTTCATAAAGGTTGGGTTGAAATTGGGGAAGATGATGATCTCCCTCTCCCCACCGTGATCCGCGCCTAATAATGTACAAAGACTATATCAAGATACACGCATTGAATTAGAAAGAAGTTGAATATAATTTCATATGAATGTATTAATACAAAAGCCACGAATGGATAGATTTGCACTCACTTCCCCAACTGAAAGATTTTAAAGAGAGACTGCTTTGAAGGATGGAAGGAAAAGCAACCCTCAAAGTCACACCACATACAGAAACGCACACGCGCACCCATACAAACAAGACATGTAGTCACGTGAAACCAGAACTAGTCTACAAATGTTAATGTAATCATAATCTTTATAAAGTATTTACAACTGTAGGTGAAGGCAGCGGTTCCAATGTCTCCAGATCCAGAGACACGAAGGCAGTATGGCGGCAAATCACGTGACTTGCAAGGCTTAGATCCACCATTTTGGCACGAACTTTGACCAACTCTTCAGAAGGCATATGCTTGTTAGGTTGTGTTGCTGTTAAATAAAGACCAATGTAAAAAAACACGTTATTAGTTGGAATACTCCACCCTCCCCAACATAATAACAACTTTCGTAAAGTATTCTATGACAGTCAGCGAGAGAAAAGTACTGCGAATATTAAGATGGCAGGTCAATTATAAGAGTACATCTAATTTTCCACGCCAAAGATCCGGAATATTTGTGGATATTATCTGCAGTTTTTAATATTCACTGCAATAACCTCTTATTTAGATTTTACCGCATGATTGCAAAGCTGACCTCAGCATGCATGACTCACATATGAAATCATTATATTACAGGGCAATTTTTTATTTATCAATCTTGCCTTCATTGTTTTACAGCACCTCAAATATATGTTCAACAATATAACCAACAGGGAGCTATTCGAAGATATGCTATTATCATTGAATATCCATTAGCCTGAAAATACTGAAGTGGTTTAAGGCAAGGCAAGTTTCGGGTAATTTCCACTTGAATGAGTAAACACAGATGAGGAATTGTTTGAACAAGTCTACATAAGAATATAATATGAAAGAGAGATGTAGAATTATTTATCAACGAGTAAAAGAAGAAGAGGCAAACATTAGGTTAAAACTGCAAGGACGCCGGAAGGAGCTTCGGTAAAAAAAATATAACCTTATTTGCATGGTTGCATATTGATAAGGCATGACGCTAGCTGATCCAAGAAGGTCGTCTGGAAGAGACAACACGAAGTCCTAGGAGTGTTGTAGGCCTGATGAAAGAAGGTTCGGTGGAGGAGGGGGAGGGGGAGGTTTTTTTGGGGGGGTGGGAGTACAGGGACTTCAGTTATATGAGGCCAGTCATAATATGGAAGGGGACTTGGAAATATTGGATATGGAGCAGTGTATTCTCATGTTTATGATATAGTGGAGGTGAAATGAAGAGAGCATAAAATGGTTACGCATTCCAATCATCCAAGGGTTCATTCGACCTAGCTCTCGACGTCTTTTGGGAGAGTTTTTATGGTAAGAGGAATCTTTCTTAATATGATAAAGGGTGTTTGTATAGATGCAACATGGAGTTATATTTTGCCACGTTTAAAGTAATTTTTGTCTTCCCGTTAGTTACACGTTTAAATGGCAGATTCAGAAATTATGAAAAAGTGAAGGTTCTAAGGAAGCATATCAGAAAAAAAAACTATGATCGAGCAATTTAGCGGTGGGGCATTTAACCCACCTGCATACCGTTCCGGTGCCCAAGTACAACATACAAAATAAGGCAGCTGATTAGAGCTAATTAATAACCACTGAATTGGAAGTGATGAACATGAATTAGGAATTTAAAGCAACCAATGATACTCTATGTCTTCCGTTGAAGCCAGTTATATTTACCTTCGCATTCCAGTATTTTCTTCCCCGATCTTTCGTAATCTTCCAATAAACTGGTAGCAGCCAATTGATGGATAGTCTCTTCCCATACGTCGTCCTCTTCCGATGGACCTTTCCATTCTCCCTTGACTAAAGTTTCGATGTCAAAGGGTACCTCGCACCTGATTGGTCGTCCACAAAACAGCCCGGATATAGAAACACTTCCTTGGCCATTTCTGTTTTGGATGTCTACCAATTCTCCACTCTCCAGCACGACTGCGTCGGTCAGTGATAAACTGGGTGTATGGTCAAATATATCGTCATTGGTCTGTTCAAGAAAGTTATCCCAGCTTGGACTCATTGGTTCAAAGTCAAAACTAACGTTGCTCATGTGAGAGGATTGGTTGTGCCTGGCACCAGTAGAAGATCGCTTTCGGAACCCGTCTGTGAGGTGTGATGGGGTTTGATCACGCGATGCATTGATGGCATTTAACTGGTCGATTGCAGTCTCAAGAGTTTGATTCTCGACCGATGCTAGGGTATTACCGGGAACAGAGACCGCCCTAGATCGCTTAGGTGACAGCCGACTCTACGAAAATAATGAAAGTAATTTTAACTAATTAGCAATTTGGTACATTCCTCGAAAGAATGACACGATTCAAACAATATCTGCTTACATTCCCCGCCAGATATGGGGATGTTTCGAGATGTTTGGATAATAGTCAGATATATAGAACTCTGTATACAGACAATTAGCTCAACTTACCCTTTGAGAATCTTTAGGTTTCATATTATTGCGTAGACTGCATTATTAATGAAAAATAAGGCCAGGACGTTGTTTATAACTGTAAATCATGTACTCTCCCTTGCGTGACATTAGCCTACCAGACGTGCATTTTGATTTGTTTACCATTCAGATGCCTTCCGTGAGTTCTATGCCGTATGTTGCATATTAAATGACACTATGTTACGTCGTTATAATGATGGCAAAAGATATTCTTCAAAGTCCCACTAGGGAAACAAATTTGTCGTATGATATGTCATAGTCCAAGACATAAAATGAGTGCTGGATGTATATTGGATTAGTAAAGCTATTCCGTTTCACTTGTAAAATATGCTAAATTCTCTAGAATTCTTGGTTAAGGCCAAAAGAATGATGCCGTAGGCTTCTCACTGCACTTTTCAATGTATGCTAATCCACTGTTATATTAATGCTATTAAATCACGCCAAATATGGTATTATAATTTTGTATAAATAACAGACCATCATTTGGTGATGTTCCACCCCATCTGTCCGTGATAAGATGGTAATGCCTTGTAAACATGTTATTTCAGGCCATAAAAGATTCATATTTTCCTTTCGATTTTCGATTTTCAAGTTGAATCTGAAGAACTGACCTTACAGTCTCAGTGTTAGAATAGTCCAGCCGCTTTCATTGACGAGAATCAGACGTTTTAAGAAAAGTCATTACTCAAAACTTAAAGTGGCAAGAAAGTGCAACCTAAACTGATGACAGTGTGTTGTAATGGTGTGCAGCATGTCATGAATGAATGTTATGCCTATATTCTTCCTTAACAGGCTGAACAACATACATGTCTGGCAAGATCACTTTGTGAGGACGTTCCAGACTCTTCTGCTGATCCGGGTTCATCGGTTACTACGGCTCGTCCGGGTAAACCGTTGGACGATGGTAGATGTAACTTGAGAGGTGACAATGTTCCTGTTCAATTAAAGGCACAAAAAAAAATCAATTTATACATTAGAATATTTGACATGGCGCTCTTAACATCCTCAAATTAAAAACCCTTAATATAGTGAAAGTTTTTTTCACATAATATGCAAATCAAAAGATTTTTCCTTGCAAGAACTTGTTTAAAGGCAAAAACGCAAGTTGTGTCAATGCCTTACTTAAAATGCATTAAAATTTCATGCTAAGGGTGTGGAGTACTATGACCATGCGCTCTTTTAGTTCATGGATGTATATATGCCCGCTTACTTGACCCCGGGTTCGTAGCACCTGACACTTCTTGTCAGGGCTGCTGGCTAATATTTATAATTTTCATCCGCTGTTTATAATTTGTTTCCCAGCCCAGAAAGATTAAATTATTTGTTCATTGAAAAACTTAGAAACCTGATCTGCTTTGGGTACTTTACGAACGGCGATACCTGTCACCAACAACAAATGCACTCCTGTGGTCTCTTACCTAACCAATCTGATAACAATTTAGCTGTGCCGCGCCCCTCTGACTAACTGACCAACTGATGGGCAAAAAACAACGTTGTAAATTACACAGTATCTTGTACATATAATTCTTGACGTAAATATACCGGTTGTTCAGTGAAGATAGTATTTTCTTGCAGGAAAATGACAACCTACTTCTGATCACAAAACACTGATAAGCGTCTTGAATTACCCTCAGGTACTTGGAATTTAAAATGTGTTTCGTCTTGAAATAAATCCTTGCTCTTTATCACCGTAACTTTAACATCAAATCTGGATGGATCACTAATGGATCAGAATCTTCTGAAGCAGATCTTAACTTGATACTTTATAAAGGTTTTTCTTTCTTTATTTTTTTTAAAGAAAAAGGAAAAAAGAAAAGGTAGAGATGCAAAAACGGAAAACTTAAAACAGTCTGCCCATTTTTGAAGCAGGTTGGGTACCTCTGCGTCGGAAGAGTTACACCGTAAAGGTGCCCCTTGAGACCTCCAGGGTATGTACAATGGATAATTATGTTAGTTGTGATTTGCATGAATGGTCGTGTTGATTCTGCACAAGGTTTTCGTTCATCGTCTGATCACTTCCAACTTCCGATGTATAGGTCAATGGATTCCAATTATGCTTGCATTGCGAGAGGCACACTTTACCCTTTACAGCCGTTTAAAAAGACGAAGTATGCAAAAGTGTGAAAAACGAATACATAGTCCATCATTATGGAACGCCAAACGTGTAACAAGTAAATGATAGATCGTAGTTGACGAGTATTATAGTAGACAAGTGAATTATGATTGTCTGCTCAACTTTCAGACCTTTTCCTGACATTATATTGAAGAAAAGTCTGTGTAAGTGGATGTTTGTTGTGATCTTAATTTTGTTGACGTACGGATATAGAGTTAGATACCTTTGTTAGATAGAGTCTATGTCATAGTGGCACGTGCATGGCGTAGTTCTATTATTATTGAACACCTGGTGGTCTACATAATTCATGAAATGTTATTTAATATTATACATTTTTATCATAAAATGAAAGGGGGTGGGGCAACAAACAGCAAAAATGATCCGGGATTTGAGTATTTACGAAAGACGAAACTTACCCTTTGGAATAATACATTTAGAGCGAAGAAGACGTAGGTAACTGGATGAGTGGGATAGCAGTACTAAAGCCTTATTCATATATGCAAGCAATGTGTTAATTTGGGTGCATGTTAAAAGTGCAGAGTGGTTTTAGAGAGGAACAAATATTATAAACGATAATCAGGATGATACTCTTTCTGCTTCAAGATTTTTAGTTGCACAATTATTATTTTGTTAATTTTGTTTATGTTATCATTACGTAAATTCTAGTATAAAAGTAAACCAACAACCACAATGGAAACATGCAGTGTTGTCATATAGGCCTATACAATGCACCCACTTGCCTTTAGAGTTACTTTAGAGAAACAAGGTATACAATCATATAAATAGGGGACTGGGTCTGATAGTATATCAAGTTCTTTGGTTGTCATTCATGCCAAGGCCTCTATCCTGGGTGATTTTTTTATTAAGAAGTACTATAGAAATCTTTTCAACCCACCCCTTTCTCTGTTCCGTATGGTTGTAGTCTTGGTTGTAGTCTTGGTTAGTCTTGGTTAGTCTTGGTTAGTCTTGGTTAGTCTTGGTTAGTCTTGGTTAGTCTTGGTTAGTCTTTGTTATTCTGTGTTTCTCTGTGTTAGTCTTGGTTAGTCTTGGTTAGTCTTGTTTAGTCTTTGTTTGTCTTTGTTAGTCTTTGTTAGAATATGCACATCATTGGGAAGACAATATTTACTATAACATTAACAAGTTACGTAGATTTCAGCCTAAAATCATCTAAAACTGCACCTACTGTCGATATCCTGACGTCTTCGTACTCTATAAGGAGAACCAGCCATTAATAACGACGAACCATAGTCTGAAACCTCCAATCGTTCGCTGCTGGAGTCACGTGATAAACATTGATCAATCAAATGGCTTCGATGGTTATTTTTCGACAACACGTTAGCTAATGTATTCTCCATACGGGCTCGATCCAACAGTACAGCGTATACAACGATGGGTTCTCCGCGAAAGACGGGTGAATGCTGGGAGGGCGTCTGGATGAGTTCGAAGCCAGGTGGCATGGTCCATTCAAGCATGATGTCACTTATGGCTGGCTGTAGGGCTTGATTCAAAACTCTCATAACCTGTAAAATAAGAGAGAACAACAGAAATCAAAATCAAATGTCATTTCTTAGTTCCAGTGTGATTATTTAATGATTTCATGATAATTAAGATAAACAAATATGAATGGTGGGGTTCTCTTTGTTGTAGCCGCAATTACAGAAGAAGAAAAATGAGAACCAAGCGGTATTACGTTACATATATTTATAAACGTTTCATCGATCTCAGCGCCATTTTGAAACCAGTGAAATTGCTGGAAGTCACAGACGACAAAAGTAAAAATTACTTTAAAAAGGGAAAGTTTGGTGTTTTATGTTGTGGCCGCAATTACAGAGGAAGAAAAATGAGAACCAAGCGGTATTAGGGTTACATATATTTATAAACGTTTCATCGATCTCAGCGCCATTCTGAAACCAGTGAAATTGTTGGAAGTCACAGACAACAAAAGTGAAAACAATCTTTAAAAAGGGACAGTTTGGTGCTTTATGTTCCCGCAATACAGACTGTGATTAGGTTTGAAAGGGCGCAGGCTACGAAGAATGACCGTAAAGCATAGAGCCGGAAGCTAAACACGTATACCGAACGGAAATTCCATTAATGAGAGCCGTGATAAATATTGAGATCGAATGCACCAAAGGGTTCCACAATTTCCAGTCTGTTATTTTAAGTATCACGAGGAATATATTACTTGTGGGCCAGTGACGTTGGCTTATACAAAACAGAAAAAAAGAAGGTCACTTGCTTTTTTTCCGCCTTAAAAATTGACTCTTCGTATCATTTTCGTTTTAGTCCTATAGTAATAAAATATATATATATCTTATATATTACCTTACTCTGCATTCGTTCGCCTGTAGCTATAAACTCAGCACGCCCTCTTCCTGCTTCCGCTAAGCCCTCTATCAACCTTCTTGATGCATTTTCACCAACGCCAAAAGCATGCACTCTGTAAAAGATAGTTTAAAAAATTGTTTATTTATGAATTGTTAGTAAGCTTCGTTCCTTGCACATTAAGCACACGAATCAAGAGGATACATAACCGGGTGGGAATATGAAGTACTTGATTATGTATTGGTTGTTGAATAAATAAAAGGATATTTTATGTACTAAGATGATGTAGGCTCAAACAGGTGAATATGTTTACCGTTTCATATTGCTAACATATTCCCAAGTTTCAAAATTGCTTTAAGTTAAAGTTCGGTGGCTTCAATCTTCTCAAAGATGTTGAGAAGTGGCTAAAATAGATTCTATATTGCCTTAGTGAGCGAAAATGTTTTGCAGAGTTGGGGGTGGGGATGGGTGGGAGGGAGGGAGGGAGAGGTGGGGTGGGGTGGGGGGATTGGTGGTAAATGTTAACTCTTCGAGTTTGAGCATCTAGTGGCCATGATTATTATAATTAAATGCAGAGCAGTCGAACAAAAAGTCTTTCAGATAAAACGAATAAAAGTTGCTTATTCGAGCAGTTTAAGTTACCTGCTATCGACATTCATACTGGCGCAACAGCTTCATTCATTTCCCCCGCATTACTTACACCATCATTTGGCTTAGCAATAACTTTTGACAATAATGGGCTTCATATTTCATATTGATATACAGGGACACAACGTATACTTCTCCATACGAGAGACCCTAATAAATATGATTATTACTTTTGATTAATAGCGGATGCAGAACTAAACTCATATGTTTGTGATTTTTCCAAGACAAATGTTCTGTAAAGATTTACTTTCAAGTTCATGATTGATCGATAAAGAATCAAGTTTGATATCATATCTCATCAATGCACTCTGAATAAAATGATTTACCGACACATGGGTTGTTCAATGAATCAGCTCTTTTCCTTTTTGAATTAATAAGACATCATAGAAAAGAGAGAGAAAAGAAAAATGAATTTCCCGCTTGCCATTGTCGCGATGATGCTAATTAACCACGTGTTGTCATAACGGCAAGTTCATAAATAACAATTATATACATATTTACATAATACATCATATCAAGATGTTAACTAATCAGTTGTTGTCAGATGGAAAAATTCATAAAAAAAACTACTTTAACACATGCTGAAGTTGTGTATAATTGTTTAGAGTGAGTATTGTATGTTGGTTATTGCTGATGTTTAAAATACAATAAAATAGAACACAATAAAATAGAACACAATACAATAGAACACAATACAATAGAATACAATACAATATAACACAATACAATACAATATAACACAATACAATACAATAGAACACAATACAATACAATAGAACACAATACAATACAATAGAACACAATATAATACAATATAACACAATAAAATACAATAGAACACAATACAATACATCAAAATAGCACACACTACAATACAATATAACACAATACAATACAATATAACACAATACAATACAATAGAACACAATACAATATAACACAATACAATATAATACAATACAAAACAATACAATTCTATTCATGGTCAAACAC
Organism: Apostichopus californicus; assembly: GCA_020650975.1. Classification (NCBI taxonomy): domain Eukaryota; kingdom Metazoa; phylum Echinodermata; class Holothuroidea; order Aspidochirotida; family Stichopodidae; genus Apostichopus; species Apostichopus californicus. Next base: position 2,752 of record JAIPMN010008816.1, on the reverse strand, counting down.
AATGCAATTCGAGATAAGACCGCGTAGTATCTTGCATGGTTAACCTGCAATCACTAACCGGATAGTTTAAGCATTATGTCTAGAGAGATGTGCATAATTAATCAGCTCCCGATATAAAAACAGAGCGCAAAAGAAGCGCGCTCACAAACTGAAGTTAACCATCTATCCATTATGCCTAACAATATTGGATGTGTAGGGGGATGGGCGGCTATGTAAGTATCCCACATGTATAGTGGGCCACAGGCTTTTGATTTACCGGCATGTACATATCGGACTATGTTACTGTTTCATGACTACTACAACAAGCACTTCAGCTACAACACATTATTGCACGTTTTAGCTAATATCTGATTTCATATGGACTAATATAGTAGCAATGAATCGCTGCTGTGAACAGACAAATTGTTCTCATCATTTCGAAATTTACGAAGAAATATAACACTATGGAGCGCCAAAGGGGACATAATTAGTCGTTGCTGTATATATGTATTAGCATCGGATGGAAAACCGCCGCATCAAAATCTATAGCAGTAATCAAAAGTAACTAATTTGGACTCTCCAAACAATTCGAGGAGGCGCAGATTGCACCCGTGCAACAAAACTTAAAATTGTCTTATATGGCATTGGCAGTGATAGTCGCTACATAGTTGCCACACTAATGATCTAATCCGCTGCCCCGCCTACTGTATACTTGCATTAATAACGTGACCGTGTGATCATCGTCAAATGTGTATCTGGATTCCCTTAAAATAGGTGGGGGGGGGGGGTAGCCAAAAGGCCGAGAAGCGAATCGAAATGTGTATCACGAGTGGATTAGAAAGATAATATATATAGCCTACTGAAATGATCTTAGCCAAACGTCTGTTTACAGAAACTTGATCTAAAGAGGTCATAGTGGAACCTTAATTGGCGACAACGTGCAAAACATTAACCGTCTTACCGTTCTGAAGCTATTTTTAAACAACACTGAAAATAGCACGTCTTTCTCGAATTTTTGTTTTCTCTTAGACCTAACTGCGTTCTTTAGCTTTTAGCCAAACCCCTTTTGGTTTCTATTTGTAGCCTCGCCCACGGTCAGCCTGTGTGTTATTTGTCTTACGTGAGGATATCATGTGAAATCTAGACAAACTCTTATCGCTCTCTTTGACGTCAGAAGGAGTAAATAACCACCCCCCCCCCCCCTTCGTCTGTGAATATGAACGCAAATGGTTTGCCAAATAACATATCAAGTCTCCTGGGAGTAACTAAAAATGTCAGGTTGAAATGAATGCTACGTGCCCTTTGAGCATTTTCATGATATTCGAAATATTATGCATATGAGTTATTCATTCGCGAAGGCAAAGCACATTTTTTCTAGAATCTGACGGTTTTTTACAATTCATTGTTTGTTGATGTCTTTATTTCTGAAAACACAAAACACAGGAAAAGCAAATCCCAGAAGAATAGTATAGAGGAAAGTAACAAGTATAATTTGATGGCGGTTCTATAAGCTTCAAAGACAATCTTTTCTTACGCTTATAGGTAGTAGTATGACATTTAAAACGTTTAAACAAATATATATATATGTACATATGTATATGTATATATGTATATATAAATATATATTATTTAGGTCTTGAAAATTTTCATGTTGCAATTATATACATGTGTTAACCAATTAAAAAACATTTTAATATCAGTGAACCGATTGATTTTATGGATAGAAATACTAACTTAAAAAGACGTTCCATAGAGAAAATCTTCGAATGAACAGTGTGGTATAATTTAGTACTTATAAAAGCTGGAGCAAAAAAACGAACTTGAGAAAGACGAATTGTTAGTCGATATTTTGAATTCTATCTAACTCGAAAGATGAATTTAGGCAGAATCTTCATCTTGATATGTCATAGTTCGCAAAAGGGGAAAAGTGCTTGACACGTATATTTCTATAGCTTTTATAGTTTTCAAGATATTCATATAAAGATATGCTCTTTTTATGTCCACTTCATTGAGCCCATTCCCGCATCAAAATTTACGTTATATCTTGACATTTTTAAAATAAGTCTTTAAATAAAACTGTGACTGGGTAAAGTCTTCATTCATGACGCGCTCATATTCAAAGTCCAACTATTCACATGCCATTATTTAAAGGCCAATCTTTGAAAAGACTTCCGCAGGGACATTAGGCGTAAATCACTGTTTAACGAGATTCCGATCGGCCGAGATTTGATAAAATGTCACCAAAAATGTGTATACTTGTAAATTGCCTCTCTTACGGCTAAGCAGCTTTGACATTTAATGTCGGTCTGTTTTCTTCTGTTCCCTTTCTAAAAGCTAGTAAATGATTGCTCTGATATATTTTCTTTTTGACAACAAGTTTCGGGGTGAAAACAATTTAAACTTGAGATTTGCGTAAAGAACAAATTAGTATTTTTAAATTTGTTTTCTCAGTGCCAGTAATTGGTCTATATCTTGAGTTTCCATGGAAACATGAACACATTCATACCACGTGATAATACGTGGTATAAAACGTCTTGACATTCAAGTTAGATCAACGTTCTATATATATATATACATTTATAAATAATATTTCTTTTAGAGAGAGAGAGGGAGAGAGCAGTTCAACCTATAGCTCACTCCGACCTACTTTCAACTTGGATTTTTGAACTTTATAATTTATGGATTTTGTCATATCGATCGATCAATTCAATTTGTTAAAACAAATGAAAGGTAACTGGGAAAGTGCATTTGCGTAAATGCCAATACCTGTTGG
>JAIPMN010008815.1:0-16171 GCA_020650975.1 Apostichopus californicus | reverse complement strand
ACGCTACGCGCCAACCGATGGTGGCGCTCCGCTTAGATAGTGTCACGTGAACTTTCGGGCACAAAAAGTTCTGCCCCCCCAAACTGAAATGGTCCCGTACGCCTATGCTCGAAGCTGCTAAAAGAGGTAAAATGGTCTTTGCTATGATCAAGAGGAACTTCAGTTTTCTGAAAGAGGACATAGCTATCCGCCGAGCAGGCTGCTCAGATTTACCCAATATCTCAGTGACTTTTGAGTTCACCAAAACTCCACATCACATATTCCAACACTACAGCAAGGTAAACACTCACTACAGACAAAGGCATGACAAATTTAGAAGATCCTGACTTCAAAATTGATTGTGCAGCTAGTTAATTACATCTTTGAATCGATCGTGTAAACGTTGTGCATCGTCGCAGTCATATAATCTGGGATTACCGTCAGATAAGTGATTAGGGCACGGTTAAACGACTATAACCTCAACGTAAGATCCGAGTCTCTAACATTAATCATAAAGAATTTAAATAGCACATTTCAGCATGCTAAAACTACTAAACAATTTATAAAAACACACGAAGTTTGCAATTTCCGTTTACAGAAGCTTTCGGATCTAGTTAAGTAATATCTTAGCTACTGTTGAGGGCGACATCCATGATCCTTCTATCTAAGGATGGAAAACAACATCCTACGTGTGGGCTATTAGTGTAGTACGAAATCTATAAACTGTCCTATTGCGACTGTAGGTTTAGTATGTGAGTTTAACGCACATCCTATCTTAAGCCTAGCCTTCATCCTCTTCACACACTGTGTGGGTAGTACTAGTAGGTTATATCACCGGTTGATAACCTAGCAGGAAAGTTCCTAATTTGGGGAGGTGTTAGATCAGTCATCTGGAGCGAAAAAGAGTTCGAACACAGGACATGTAGCAAAATGGCATCTGTGAGCCCGACGTCGCCAGTAAACGCCGACTACATTAGGCTGATGTTTAACAAGAGCAGTGTTGTGGTGAAATCAGTTTGTGTTGGAGTGGTTTTCTTATATTTTATATCTATATTTGTCGACACAGAATCATTCCTCAATGCCCTGTCGGTAACCCCTGGGCTGATCTTCCCTCCAGGGTTTCATTTCTGGAGCTTAGTTACTCATCAGTTTGTAGAGATACACATTTGGTTTGTGATCATAGACTTCGCATTTGTGCTTTTATGTGGCAAACTATTGGAGCCAATATGGGGGGCATTGGAAATGCTCTTGTTTTTCGTAATTGTGACTGCAGGGTCAGCCATTTGTTCGTCAGTAGTTTATGTTTTCCTCTACTTAGCAACTTTCAATGTTGAATACCTGTTTCATACACATTTATATGGACTATCAGCTTATATAGTTGGCGTAACGGTAGCTTTAAAGCAGTCGATTGGGGATCACGAACTACCGCCGTTGGGTCTAAAGCTCAGAGTGAAAGACCTACCATTGATCGTTGTAATGGTTTCCATTGTTATGAGGCTGCTTGGACTGGTGCCTGGATCTCATCCATGTCTCATCATTACAGGTATATCCCCATCAATGTCTTCATACTAGGCAACTTCAATGTTAAATGCCTCTTCTTAAAAGTTTTCATGACAACTTCAATAAGGTCCCTCTCCAATTGTGGACATTCGTGTAGCTTTGTTAGTTTCTCTTGTTCCATGTGCTATGTTCTTTACAAGTACTTCTATATATATTGGTTGTTGGTATAATATTTAACCCTGCCATAAATAATATTTTGATAAATCACCATAGGCCTAAGTGCTAAATTCCAATACTTCCTCCCTAATTTATATTTATAATTTTCATCGAAGGTTTCATGGTTAGCTGGGTTTATCTCAGATTTTATCAGAAGTTACCTAATGCTGAAGGACGGGGCGATATGGCCGATAGCTTCAACTTTGCCAGTTTCTTTCCAGAAGTTGTCAGACCACCAATTTCTCTAGCAGCAAACGCAGGTATTTCAAGATCCTAAACTAAGACTTATTGTAAGATATGATTATAGCAAGAGAAGACTGAAACAGAGCAAGATTTAAAAATTTCCCCACCCCTCTATCACATCTTCTTTCTGAATAGTGCCAAGCCAATCATGCCAGAATCTGGAAAAGTTTCATGGAGACATCCTTCTTGGGGGGTGTTACGATGTGAAGTTATGCTCAAAGGCAAGGATAATCAAACAGTATGGTTTAGAGTAACTGCATTTTTGGGGGTAACCTAAGTGCAAATGAGAAACACCATCCCAGTCCCTGAAAATAATATAGTGCCATAAACCTATCATCATTGTCCCATACATGCTTATGTTTACTATTGACATTCCAATATTTTTGTTTGCCATGATTGCACTAACTTACCCATTGCTCTCATACTGTACCTATTATATCCCTGTAACTCTTATAACCAGTCCACAGCTTCCTTGTGAAGATCAAAGTTTGCAAAAAGCAGATCAGGAAATATGATGTCGGGGCTCCCTCCTCGATAACAATCAATCTGCCGGGAACTGATCCTGCTGATGCAGAGAGGAGAAGGTATGAAAACTAAATACCTTATTTATATCATAAAATTTAGTCTTTTTTTATCATTTAAATTTCACCAAACCACTCATTTGGATGACCTTTGTGGATTGTGGACTGCTTCTAAGCACTGATGAGAAGCGATAAATGTGAATATCAATAGTCAGTCATGAAGACAAAACTACTGTTAGGTCATTCTGTTCATTGTGATCTGTACATTCTGAGCTATTGCTGCACCATAATAGCTTTCTGTACCCAAATGTAACGAGCTGTAACTAAACTGCATCATCGGATGAGCGGACTCAATGACATGTGCCCTGGGTGAGGGGGGAGGGGGGGTTGGAGGATGTGCATACCCCTTCTCAATTTCACACAAAACATCAATAGTATTTATTAGAAGTCCAGAACCCCTACTTGAGAGCCACCTATGGGCTTCACTTCCTCCTTTATGAAATCCTTCATTCACCTCTGACACTTTCATAGATGTTCAGCTTCTACCAAAGTCAGTCAGTCACCATTGGATCCAGTGCATGCCACTAAGCCGATTTCCAGTATGTGAATGATACCATCATTGTGATAGAGTGACCTTTGCACTAATGGTAGTCTTGGCAAAGTTGTTTGTAATACTGTTTTTCTCGCTTGCAACTGTACATGCCTCAGAGTCTGTTTCTGCCTACCTCGAATGTGTTTGCCCACTGTATTTTACATGCCCGAGGATCTGTCCGATACAAACGGCTTGCACATTTATCCAAAGAGGGGCTTGAACTTATGCAAACCACAAAATCTTTATTGATATTATTGTTACAAAATTGCGTGTCATGTGAGATCGTGTATCTTCCACAGCAATTAGCGACCGTCTAGCAGTGTACAAACCAATCTAAGGCCAATTGATTGTTCACTGCGGCAGGCAGGGCTTGAATTAACATTTTGGGGGAAGTGGGCCGAATTGGCAAACCTGATTGGCTGCTTTCCTTTTCCAAAGCAAATCTTTCAAATTCAAAGGAAAACATAACATAGCTTGGGAGAAATGTGCAAGACCCTAGTATCAATCGAAAGCGTTGCTGCGGGCGTTCTCCGGGCAGCAAATAGATACCGGAAAATAACTATGTGAAAAAGAAAGGTAAACTAGGCTGTTCATACTAGGGTCTTAACAAGATTACACTAATGGTAGAACATTGATGCTACATGCATTACTATGTACAGTAACAGTATTGAATCTGTCATTGTCATCAGATCAGTATCATAGCAACACCAGACTATTGGAAACTAACTCATAATGTTTCTCAGAAGGATTAGTACTCTTGTCCAGTCATAATTCAGTCTGCCTCAATTCCTTTGAGAGATGATCAATGCTAGTTTACACACAATTTGTCTCTGTCTCAAACTGTAACTCACACATACTGTACCAACAGGAAGGAATCTGTTTATCTTGAACACAAAGGCATGCAGTGTTTGACCTACCAGCAACAGTACTGTATACCTCATTAAATTATAATGCTGTTGGACGATTTTTACAGCAGCTTGAGAATTGTTTATTTAGGTCATGCATTATTTTTAGGTACAGTATTTTGATGATTCTCTTGCTTAGTTTGTGCACAAACATTATTGTCATTACTAAAAACAAAGGGTAGGCCACGTCTTTCTTCTCACCCATGAAGTATAAATCACTGAACTATCCTTCATACTGCTTATTTAAATTTATACCCAAAATGTTTACCCAAGATGGATTTACGTAATATTTATTGAAAGTGTTTCCTGTTTGGTTGTGAGTGGATACTTTATATGGAGTGTATTGCAATTGGATAGCCTTATTGGGGAAAAACATATGCAAAAGAGACTGATTCCTGCTGTAAGACAGCTAAAATATTAATTTGTGTCAGTTTGTTGATAATTTCTACCAGGGTTAATCCACACCAAGATAGTAACTGACCAACTAACATGCTCGAAAGACCTTCCCATCAAACCAAAGTTAAGGAGTTTGATTGGATGGAAATGAATTTTCAACACAACTCCAGGTGTAGTATAAGTCCTGCAGTCTATGAAATTGAGATATCAATAGTTGATCTTTAAATAACCGTCAGTGATGATTAATATTCATTAACAGTGTTTTTTCTGTGGCGCCAGTCACAAGCTACATTATCCTTCAATTTAGCATGTATACAATGTTGCAAGTGATCACACAATAGCTTTTCTTTTCTTTATCTTTTTTTTTGTTTGTTAATCTTAACACAGAGTGTGTCAAGGATCTCCAAAGATCTGACCTTCTAATTATGTAATAAGAAGCCCTGGTTCAAATCTTTTCAGTGAATGGAAGTTTAGTTTTCTTTTTTGCTATTCCAACTTATTCACTGACATTGTTAAAGTGTATAGCAAGGTGTTGTTAATATGCTGGTAAGTTTACTTATGTCATATTAGAAAATTAATTGGAAGAAAAATAATAAACTTGATTGTACTGTACAGTACCATGCAAAATTACTTAGCACTGCTCATAATTGCACTCAGCTCCCACCACTATACTAACTAAGCAGAAGTATGCAATAAAAATATAGGAGGCTTTAAATAAAGCTAGGTAATTTCAAAAGTTGAAACTTTATGTGAAGGGGAATTGGTGTTGTGCAAACCAGTGCAGTTTAATGGAATAATGAATAAAATGCCTTGAATTCAACTCTGCATTCCTCAAGGACTGTTTTTTCATCTTTAGGTGAACTAATTTACTGTAAGTTCATGTACAGTGATTGTAATACAGAGCAAATGATGTTTGACGTTCCATTCGTTGTAATGGAAAGTAATTTGCATATTTTCAAACTTACCGCAGGAAGATCTGACTTCCTTATTCCTTTGGTTTGAATGTTTAATTGTTTCCTGGATGTGATATAATGGTCTATATTATTATGCATCAATTGTCAGTATATATAGGCATGGTAGGATAAATTATCAGCTAGTAAGTCACATACTGTGTTAATACACTCTTGTTGTGGCTAGGCTCCAAAAGAACAGGCTTTCAATTTGTAAATGTAATTTTCAACTTAATATCATCCAATTCATTAAAAAGATACAGACATTTAGTTGCTGCTGCCTGATCTATCCACTTTTGCACCTCTACTTCTCCACTTAAGCATCTATGCACCCAATATCAATTATCAAGTCATTATGTATCTGGGTGGTTCACACAATTCACGTATTTTCACGTATTTGTGGGGATTTACCAAAATATATCACCTATTAAGACCAATGCAATACATTAGATGCCCACCCAAGTTGTACCACAGAGTTGCAGTAGTAAAGTATCATGACAATCATGTGTGTTTACCACATCATCATTTTCATAGTGTAACACTATATCTTATTTTCTTCAAGAGCTAAACTTTGACCATCCAAGTCTTCTTAATTTAAGAGATTAGATTACCTGATGTTGTTGTCAGATAATATTACAAATATATATAGCATGGATATTAGACAGTCTACAGTCTTTGAGGTTCCCAAAGCTATACAGTACCCTTTGATTTGAAAGGATTGCATAAATTTGCATGAATGACTATTGACAAGTGATATGAATGGCTATATCAGTATGTATGTATGTACTAGAATATATACTTTAGTTGTTAGACTTTGGCACTGTATTGATGTTTTCAAAGCCCAGGTTGACAATCACAGCATGGTAATACATTAACTTGGGCTTGGATATTTATGAGGAAAGGTGTAGATAATTGGTTATTCAATAGCAGAAATGTACATAAACTATGATCTAGGTTCTTTTCCATATAACATTTGATTCTCTGCGTGGTGCCTTGACGTGCAATACTCTACACTGTCCACCTGACTGATGTACACAGAAAACGCAGGCTACCAATCTCAGTTCACAATGCAGTTGATAACAAATGACTGTTTTTTTTTTTTACCCAAATCTTGCTTGTAAAGTAGCCTACACTAGATATATTTGTTGTGAATAGCAGTACTAAGTCTAGGCTACTGTACATAGTTTGTTTACAAATGTGAAGTCCTGAAAATCACTGGATCAAATCCTCTTCTAGCCCCCCCAAAAAAATCTTTACCCCCCCTTTTTTTTTCAAAACTAATTTCATAGTCAGCTTTCCCCTGTTTGAACTTTGAATGCTCATTGATGTATGCTAAAGCAATATGACATTTTCTTGAAATCCCTGTATCTGATGAAGCTGGAGTGTTATCCAGGCCTTGTTACATGCTGATGAAGTAAATTACTATCTGAATGTGGCCTCTGACTGGCAACCACCAGCAAAGCAATGGCTACTGTACTGTATGTACAGTATGAGATCAACTTAATATAATGGTTGCGTTGCTAAGTTGTAATAGCAATTCTTTGCATTTTCAAACTTTATTTATAATTAATTATCTTGTCCCAAACAGCATTTTAGTACCAACAGTATACTAGTCTTTGTATTAGTGGAAAAAAAGCTGTGTGGACAAAGGCCCTGATACCTCAGCATTCACATTGCTATATATACTGTACTCTGTGGTACTGTAGAAAGTGGCCTGCACACTATACTTGAGAACAAAGAAGTAATTCTTTACATATTGTAATGGCATTAGAATTCTGTTCTTTGTAGTTTAGCAAACAACATCTAGTTGATTACAAGAAAACTTGCTTTTTTTTGTCAAATACTAACAATCAGTGTGAGCACAGCTGTGCCTTAGTCTTTGTTATAAAAATAGTACTGTATGTACATGCAAATAAACCAAAGAGAATTTTTAAGATATTTGGTCTCATGTAAAAGTATGGAATAACTGTTATGCAGGAAATTTGAACAATACAATGCAGTGAAGGTCTGAAGGCAATCTACTCTTATTTCTACTTTAAAGACTTTGAAAGATTATCAGTATTGCCCCCAAAATATGCAAGATCCACTAGGTCAGAAAGTACTTTTAAAACTACTACCAATTTTAAGTGTGCTAAAATTGTGGGCCACTACTGATGACCTTTTGATGTATTTTGTAAAAGCTTGTGAAACCACAGTAGTCTTAACAGTACTTCAAAGGTTTTTGCCTGGTATGGACATACTGAAAAAAAGTTTGAATTTTATACAGTATTTGTATAGTGATGTATGATTAGTGTTGTTGTGAACCTTGAGCACAAGATATTGTCTTGTATTGACAATATACAATACCTTAATCCTAATGGGACTGTTATTTTACACAAGAGGTCACTTTTCTGACTCAGTCTGAGGAATTCCATATGTATTGTATAGTACTTGATTTATTACCATGCAGTCACCTTGATCATTCTTGTTTCACCATGCAAGGCCTTGGTGTAGATTTTGAGTGTTTTTGTGTCTCCATTTATAACAGATTCCTTTTTTTTTTGGTGACAATGAGTGCTCTACAGCTCAGGCAACTTTGTTTTTTGTTTTTTTCAGTTCATTGAAAAGTACAGAACTTTATACAGTAAAAGATCGCAGTATCATACGGTAGCAGTTATTTGAGAACGGTTGGCTTAAAGTCTCCTCATGTTTACTATACTGTACTATATTACTTGAAGCCTTGTGCAAGCCCTACCTTGTCTTTTCTAAATGTTTGCCCTAATCCTCTGGAGAGGACAAAGCTGGCATCTTCCCCTGGCTTTCTTAAATTCTTAGCTGTAAGGGCCTTGATGAGTAGATCTGCTTTGTATGACATTTATTCTGAATGGCATGGTAAAGGAACATAATGTACAAAGTACAATATAGTAAACAACGGTGCTCTTCCTAAATGAGGATAATCAGTAGAAGGTTATGTACATGCCATGCATTTGTCTGGCCCATGATAACACAAATGCTCTTTCTTGTGCTGTGGTCACCAGGGAAACGTGTGTACTGTACTTATATATTTAGCACCATATGTCAAGCTTTGCTTTTGAATATTTTTGTTTCTTCCATGCACAGGAAAATTGCCTTAGATGCTCTGAAAGAGAGATTGAGTCGCGTGGAGGAGCAGACACAGTGGCCAAGTATGGACGAAGCTAGCCCGGCATCACCCGCTACATCAACATCCAGTACTGTCTCCAAGGAGAAGGTGTCTGCTGAAACTGAAATTGCAAGCAACTCCTCCTCCACAGCACCGAGTGCTACCAGCCCCGATCAGAGTGTCACGATGGGTACATGAGAAAACATCTACGGTTTTACTAATCTGTAAAATTTATGTCAAACTGAGAATTTGGAAGTAGTAATCAACAAGTTGTGATATACACTTTGTAAGTATGAAGCATTGTATACTTATCTGAACTCCAGAATAATCCACATGATGGTGACAAGCGACTGATGCAGTCATAACCTATACACTGGCAAGACATGGCACCCTCAGGTTTCATCTTTGCAGACCAACCAGCCATCAGGGCCTTGTATGCTTTATACGACTACATCAGGAACAGCTTGTCAGGACTATGGATATTCCTTTTAATGTGTATACTTCTGAGGATGAAACCCCTCGCTTGAAGGGGTCAAAGGTGAATATTGTATGCCGATGTATTAGTGTACACTGTAGAAACAACTAACAATTAAAGCTTGATGTCATTTAACATTCTCATTAAACAACATTTGCAATCTCTTTTCATGAAATACCAAAATTCTCAACTCAAGAGAATGGCTTTGAAGAAACGGTTTTTCAGTTATATTGTTTATAACACAGTATTGTCAACTTGTGAATACTGCTATAAATCAGAACATAAATCTTTGGTCAGTGTGAATGAAACCACAGCAGAAGGAAGTGAACCTAAAGCAGATTTGATGGAACTGCAGTGATGCTCTGCAGTGATTGGAAGTTTGTTTTGGGCTCAAGGAGTAAAAAAGTTGCCTTAAGATCAGAAAATTAATTGCAATTTAAAAACAAATGAAAGTATATTGTAATGCACTATAAGGAGTCATTTAGTGCAGATTTTCTTTCAGTAAACTCTTCAGTTATTTATTTAAGGAGGAGGAGGAGGCATCTCTTTAATCTTGGTAATTTGCGATACATGTTTAGGGTGGAAGTTAAGTCTTCAAATCTTCTCTCACTACAACCTATTAACGGGCCTTATTAATTTTATATGTAGATGGTATTTTCTCTACAGAAAATTCTTTACACTGTTTTAAATAATCTATTGTTGCAAGTGTTATCCGGACATTTGAACTTTAACCTGTTCGGAGTGACATTATACCGGTTTTAAATGCTTTGAAAACCTGGTGCAGGTCTTGGGAAGGGGAGCCGGGGCATCTCATTTAAAACAATCCAAGTCTGTCCTTGTGACAGTCACATGAGCTTCTTCATTTGCATAAATGCTCCTGTTCTTCGCCTTTCCATTAGGTGTTAACCTTCTTGATTCTGAATACCTGTGATTCCGAGGTCAAACTGTTTATCTTAAACTGTAAGTCTTCTCTGATGTGCACAGTGAATTACACATTAACTTTTGTCATGTAGATCAACAGCAATCTGGTGCAACAGATTGGATGGCATGGAAACCAACCAGTGTCAGAATTGATGCAGTTATTAGAACCATACAAGACAAAAAAAGAAAAGAAAGGGTGTTATATGAAGTTTGGTTCACAGATTTGAGCAGCATGGTAGTGGTTTGGATGAGTTCAGTTGTATTTTCAACCTCATGTTGGCAAGAAAGAGTAAGTACTGGTAGGCCAAAGGAAGAGGTCAGCCATCTGTAATCGTTCTTCAGACATTTGTGAATAATTAAGTCTCTGAAATAGTTTTCTACCTGATTGTTTGACTTGTTTACCAGCAGTAGTTTTGATACCAGTGCTAGATCATTGTACCATATAGTGCAATGTGTTACACACCACACTTATTAATGTACATACACACATGGTAGTCTGAAGTTTCTGTAGTTGTACTTGTTCACCAAAGAATTACTTTCTATTCTCTATGAAAGTTCTTAGTTCACAGTAAGAAATGTTTATTCCTACAAACGAATGTGCTTACAGTATGACCTTTTAGAAGAGCACCCAGTTATGCCATAGAGAATTAACCACAGCAATGCAGTTTATGGTTTCACATGTCCAAAAAGGTTATTCAAATTGGGCAGCTGTAAATATTTTTGCTGCAAAGTCTTAAGACATATATTAATCATTGATTATATATTCTATGATTGATTTATAGGATTTGGGGTTCTTTTTTCCTTATTATTTTTACATTTCTGCTCCAGTTTCACTTTTCTTAATCAAAACTCATCCTGCAAGTCGCAATTCAATACAGAAGTGAAATTAATGATATCTCATTCCTTTTTTAGTGTCAATATCATGGGTTCCATACCCATTCCCCACCCCCCCCCACCCACCATTCCCCAACCCAAGAAAATATTATTAACCCAAGAGTAATGTTTATGCAAACACGTTTTCAAGGATGCAAACTTAAGAACCTACCACAAAGGATGCTACAGTATAGATTATGAGTCCTACAAGTTTGATATCATAATGTGATATTAACAATAAAGTGACATGAATGTGCAGAGTAGGTACGATTTATCCATTACAGTGTAGATACAAGTCATTTAAACCAGAAGGCAAGCCCTTTGGTCGGTTAAAATCCCTTCAAGTTGACTACAAGCTTGGTTTACTAATGGGGATATATACATCTAGCATGAAGTTTATCCAAGCTTGCTATATATTGGTGATTTATGTACTAAACTACTCCCATTAGGAATACTATAACCAGGGATGAGACTGAGCTGAAGAACAAAAATCTGAAATTTATTGATCACCATCCTGGGGGAGGGGTCTAAGGGGAGGGTGTGTTCCCCTCCTTATCTGATTTTTTTTTTAAAGTGATGAGCACATCCGATTTACTGCCGAATCACACAACACACAGGCCACATAATATAGGCTACATAAAGCCTAGTGTTATATCAAGCCTATACAACGTTCTGTTAGTAAAAAGTTTTAAAAAAACTTTAAAAAAAAAATTGTGAATTACGAGAAAAGCCGCGGAAATGAAAAGAAAAAAAGAGCGGAAATTCGCGGAAACGCGGAAGAGTCTCATGCCTGTATAACCCTTTTGAATAGGCACAAATAAGAATATAAAAAATGAAATATAACAAAAGAATATGCTTTTTTTTGGCAATTGTATTGCTCTTCCTTTCTCTTAAATTCAAATGAAGTGGTAGCTTATCTGGCAAACTCCATTCTGTGGTTTGATTTATCCGCTCATTGCTGGCCCAGGTTAAAGGATTTATAGCAAAAGCATCATTTGAACCACAGTAATGGAATCAGCCACATTTGCATATGCTCATAAATATGCATGAAACGAGGGATTGACTTTATGCGAGCTGCTCAAACATCACAAGTTGAAAATCTCATATTTACATGCTGAGCAAAACCTTTCATTCTTCCTGCCTCGGATCAATCTAAAATTTAACTGGAAAGAAAAGTTAACTACTGAAAGATCATGAAAAATAACTAATCATTTTACAAAAGTAACAAGTTTCCTGAAGTTTTTGAAGAATTTGTTCTCATCATGTCACTCATTCGTTACTTGTGTATTGGAAATTCTGTATTTAACGACATAATTCTGACAATAGTCATGATCAAGGTTGTAATAATGAAACTAAAACTCTACTTAAGCAGAACTTCCTGTTCCACACTTGATAATTGCAGGTTCATTACGAAAGCAGCAGAAATGTGTGAAAACAGGCCCAGTATTAAAATCAACAATCTATAACATTCCTTTGGGTCCGGGATGTACATTTACCCAGTACCTTAGGTTCAAAGAAGGTTGTTCATTGGTGGGGAAAGAGACCTATGTACACTTGCTGAATCCCATGCACCACCCCCCCCCCCACTTCCCTCACACTGCACTTAGAGGTACGAGTCTGAACATCCAGGAATTCTGGCAGTTTTCAAACATTGCTTCATCAGCGGCCAGTTTTCTATACTGGCTCCTTTATGTCCAACATATGCACATCTGAGTGTTAATGCTGATAAAATTCAGTGTATTGATAGTAATTATTTGTGTCAGAATACATTTTGTTGATATGGAGTGTTTGAGTAAACATGGACAATTTTTCAAATTTTAGTTGAGAAATTTAAAAGCACAGGTGGGGAATCTTGTAGGATTGATGGAGAATTTTCCCATCACTGAAGTCCTTAACAAATGCCTTGGTTCTATCATCATACCAAGTCTGTACAGTCTCTGGTGAAACTGGCAATAAAATGTCACAGCATTAACTTGTACCAACAGCAGGTTTACAAGGCTATGCTGTGGATTGACATATCTGAGAGTATTAAAGCAGGTTGGACGTATCATTGAAGTGGCCTACTCATTCTCACCCAAGAATGAATTACATGACATAAATACAGGGTCTTATTTTCATTCCTGTACCTAATGCCTGATACTTTCCAAACTTCACATCTCAACACCTTTCTAAGAATGTTGAGTTTTCTTTTTAAAATAACCAAAGGCCACAAAAGTGATAAACTGGGTTAAAATACAGAGATACATCATCTGGAACACAAGTTGAAAACCAGAAATACCATACAAATAATAGTTGCTAAATCTGAAACTAAATTCAGTCCTTACCTAATAAATTCAGATATCAATATGCTCGCACTGAATTCCCATTACAGCAACAAGAAAAATTGCTGTCACAAATTACAAAGCAATACAACATTGCAAATGCATATTAATTATCTCCTATTGATGGTAATCAAAACACAGGGTAGGTTGAGCTGCATGATAATCTTGGAAAGAGTGAAGTTCACATCGCCATTGCAATAGGTAGCATCAGGGGGAGGGGTGTGTGAGATACGTGGCTGAGTTAGAAAGGACAAATGTAACAAGGGTCTTTGACCAATGTTTGAAGAGAGAGAGGATTGGGAAATTTGACAGCACTCTCTTGTCGCCCTGGGCACTGCTATCTATATAAAGTAATATTTGGCACTGTGTCTTGAACGAAGAAAACAAGGAGTTTATGACGTTAATTTCCTTCACTCCTGCTAATAGCCCACTGTAAACCACGTTGGAGGCTACAAAACTTACTGAACTTTTGAATCTTCCTTCCATACATGTAAGTGTAACTCATATCCTAAACAAGCCAGGCCTCCCTACACCTATAATTGTGAATACATAACAGTAACATTACTGGTCAAATCTTGAGAATCACTAAGTCGGAATCCTCTGTTTATTTAGATCTCATCAGACGCTGTTCCACGTGTCAGACAGTTTTAGCTAACCAATGATCAACACCATACCATGCTACTTACTAATCTGACTGCATTAACTTGCAGCACTGGCAACCACAAATATTACAGTTGATATATCTCTGAAAATTAACTCAATTCAAATAGCTGCAGTCTTTTTAAAGAACTCTCCTTTTATGTTATTTTGGTGACTACTTCAATGACCCTTGGCTTTGCATTCATGACAGCTGTTCTTTCTCCATTGTCGACCACGCCAATTATCCACGCCGGGTTTCCGTCGCTGGACTCCAAAGCTCGACAAAATGAAGCTGCTTGTTCTCTTGGGAATGCTATAAGTAGACCTCCTGCAAGATCAAAAGCAGTTTAATAATTTATTTAATGCAGATCAATTCTAACAAAAGTTTTCATACAATCTCCTTCTTCACCCCTCCTGCACCCCCATCTACTAATGAAACGTACAAAACACACTCAAATGCAAAAGTGTGTAAAATGAATGGTAAAATGAACTGTAAGACGGTCTATTTGTATCTTTACCCAAAGGCAGGTAACAGAATCTCCAATCACCAACACAGAAATATTAAAAATTGTCAAATTTCAGATCTATCAATATTTTTTCTTTGTCACAGTCCTATATTTGTAGCACCGTAAGAAATGTTTTCTTCTTTTCGTTTTTTTTCTCTTCAAAGACAAAATGTGTAAAATGATGGATAAAGTAATGGATAAATTATTCCCAAATAATTGAGCAATAAACAGAAAATACAAAGAAGACGAGACATTATTTTAGGAATTTGGGACCATTAATTGTTTACCATTTCTTTGGAAGAGCAAAAGAATTTTAAATTTTTGGCTAGAATGGGGTTTGAACCAAATAAACTTACTGCTAAAGACTTTTGGAGAACAATTAGGACGCAAATACTATATTCTTAAAACTATAAAAGCAACTCCACTATGCTTTGGTAATTCTAATACTTAACCAGAAACCATGTAAATGCTAATTCCCAGTTTCTAACATGATTAACAGTTTCCAACTTGACTGTAGCTTAGTCACCTTGTATTCAAACTGGCAATCCCTTGGTAAGGTCAGCAAAAGATATTGGAGGTTGGGCAAGAAATTCCAAAGGAAAAAGACATTTTCATTGTTTACAAGAAAAAAACATGGAATAATTTCATTCAAAATCACAAAATGTCAACCCATTTAATACTAAGTCTTAATCACACAAAATTTCTCAAAGAGAAGGGGGATACCTCTTCCCGTTGACCCCTCCCCCAGGCCACATCATCCGCCACCACTGGAGGCTCGCAAAGGTGAAAATTGTTGTCACCGAGCAAAAAGTTTGAATACCAAGGGCAGAGACCAATGAAACATTAGTTAAGACAACCCAACATCCCTTTAAGTTATCAAAGCAATGAATACATAGAAATTTTAAATCACTTTAGAGAACAAAATTAGTCAACCAGTGTAAAATAATTCATTTGGTAATTTTCCTTACCTGAGGTTTCAGCTGAGTACCCTTGTAGAAGTTGGAAGAGTTTGTCAGCTGACTTTGCAATTGCTGCCATCTTTGCTATTACCGGTAGGTTGTGGATGACAAATTTGACATTATTTGGTTGATATTTAGCCAGATTCTTTGCATGTCCCAGGATACCAAAACCAGTCACATCTGTGGCGCCTCTTGCGTTGTAATGGCGCATTAGACTTGCAGCTGAAGATATCAAATTGATACTCTCGTTAACTCAATGTATGATCACCTTAGTCAGAACCTCGGTAAACAAATACAGTGCTGTAGATACAAACTAAATAATACAATTATCTGAACATATCAAACATGATTATCGTCAGCCCCTTTACAAAAGAAACCTGTGTAGATTAATTACATTCATGTTTCTATTTCGTATGCATATATATGAATACTGCTGGGAAGAAAGCAAGTAGAGCGCTATACAATCAAAATACTATTACTTAGATCATTTCAAAACTGATTATTTCCATTTGGGTGAAAGTCAAGGAACATGTGTTTGTGCTTCCTGTAAATTCTATTCTGCAATAGACTGAATAATATTTAAATTTCCTGTATACCTCATTTATAGCCTTGTAGCATAATTCTGTTTTGAATTGTACAAACCCTACTGTACTATTCATTTCACAAGTCCTGTAAAGAACAGTGTACCTTATGATAACTTTATGAAACAGCAATTCTAACTTTATGCCATGGCAACTTAGGCTTGAACCGTTAATAACATCTCTGTACAATGTCAATTCATGACAGTTTTTCGCTTTTCAGAAGATTAGAATGGCTGACAACCGACAGCCAGTTTTTTATGCATATCACCCTTTTGATACCTACTATGCACCATTGTACCATATAGTGTACATATAGTTTGTGCTGTATTTGGTAAGTAAATAACAGGCCATATAAGACACATAACTTGCTTATTTAGGTGGGCCATGTTATATGAGGCCTCTTGGTAAGCTCCATATTTGGTAAGTAAATAACAGGCCATATAAGACACATACCTTGCTTATTTAGGTGGGCC